>OZ012738.1:269500220-269572720 GCA_963859935.3 Lathyrus sativus
CCTGCGTGCCCGTTGTTTCTTGGCATGCGTGCCCGTGGATTCTTGGCCTGCGCGCCTAATACTTTTTTTTAAGTGTTTTCTTTATCGGGCCTGCGTGCCCTTCTTGGTGTTGTAACATTAACTGCTGGGATGGTGCCCGTTTTTATATGGTATAATTTTTGAAATTTGTTTAAGTGTGCGCTTTGTTTTGTTTATGCATGGTGTTATGCTCGTTTTACTTCTGCACTTTGTATGCTCGAATTGTATGTTTGCATATTTGAAATGCATTTGGGCCCGTTCGGGGTAGGTAGCTCGACGATATTTGTTTCCGGCAGTGGGGAGAACTGGCCGGTCAGCCAGTTTTGTTCCCGGTCCATCCGGGGGTAGTTTATCCTCGGGGCGTGGACGTCCCATCGCGAGCTGAGTGTCCCGCCGATTCTGGTACAACAACGGGGAGCCTCGGTCGAGGTATTCCCCGTCGAGCAGAGCCTTTTGCCCGCACACACAAAGGTAGGGCTTGCTATTTTGTTGGTCTCTAGGAGACGCGAGGAGGTGCGGTGGTACCATATCGCCCCCCTCCCATGGGTGCTGCGAGCAGTGCTTTCAGCTTCTCAGTGTTCCATGGTCGAGCTAGTTGATCCCCGTGTAGGTTTTCGAGGTAGTAGGCCCCGTGCTCCGTCTTATCGTGAACACAATATGGGCCTTCCCAATTCACGACTAGTTTGCCCTCGTGAGAGTCCTTCTGGTTTCTTCGCAGGACTAAGTCGCCGATCTAAAACTCGTGTTTCAGGACTCTGTTGTCGTAGCGAAATGCTACCTGTTGTTTCAGCCTGGCTTCTCGAAGATCCGCCCCCGACCGAATTTCTTCGACTAGGTCGAGCTCTTCTCGAGAGCTTCATCGTTGGCCTCGGCTTCGAGGGGAGCCTCAGTCCGTCTGGACGGTTCTTGGATCTCGACCGGGATCACTGCCTCTGTTCCGTACGTGAGGCAGAACAGTGTTTCCCCCGTGGTCGAGTGGGGTGTTGTTCGGTACGCCCATGGGACGTTGTGGAGTTCCTCGACCCATGCTCTCTTGGCGTCGCCGAGCCTTCGCTTTAATCCTCTAAGTATCACTCTGTTCGCGGACTCGGCTTGGCCGTTTGTCTGAGGATGCTCGACTGAGGTAAAGTGATGCTTGGTCCCGAGTTTGGTGACGAAGTCCCGGAAGTTTTTTTCGGTGAACTGCGTGCCGTTGTCGGTGATGATGGTGAGTGGGACACCGAATCTTGCATGGATATTCCTTTTGTAGAATCGGAGTATGTTGTGGGCGGTGATTTTGGCAAGGGCTTCGGCCTCGATCCAATTGGTGAAGTAGTCGACGCCCACGATCAGGTACTTATTCTGATATGACCCTAAGGTGAAGGGACCGAGGATATCCATCCCCCACCAGGCGAACGACCAAGGGGAGGAGAGGGATTTGAGCTCTCCCGGTGGGGCGAGGTGCATGTCCCTGTGTCGCTGACATCTGTCGCATTTCTTGACGGGCTCTCGCGCGTCCGCTTGCATCGACGGCCAATAGAATCCTGCTCGCAGGGCCTTTCTCTCCAGGGACCATCCCCTGAGGTGCTGCGCGTTGATGCCCTCGTGGATCTCTTCCAGAACGACAACAGACTGAGAGTTGTCGATGCATTTGAGGAGGGGGACCGCGAAGCCTCTGCGATACAATTTGTCCTCGAGAAGGACGTACGAGCAGAATCGTCGTTTGATCGTGCTAGCCTCTTTGGGGTCGGCGGGGAGGCGACCTGCGCTGAGGTAGGCGTGCAAAGGTGTCATCCAACAGTTGATATCCCCTATGGCGTTGATGTCGAAAAGTGCTTTGGCCTTTTCCGTGCTCGGTTGCGATAGGATCTCTTGGATGACCGACTTGTGCCCTCCCCTCTTTTTGGTGCTTGCCAATTTATAGAGGATATCTGCGCGAGTGTTCTGTTCACATGGAATATGTTGAACTTCCGCGGAGTTAAAACTTTGGATTTTTTCTGTAATGAGAGCCAGGTACTCGGTGTTGCACCCCAAAATTTGACCAACATTTATTTACCTAGCTTGTGTTCATTAGCATTATCACTTGCATTTCATTGACATGTGTGTAAGAGATCAAGAAGTATGAGTACCAAACAAGACTTTGAAGCTAGCCAAGAAGTTTATTCAAGTGTTCAAGGGTTGATATCTTTGTCAGAGAAGTTGAGAGATCCTCAGAGAGATTGGTTGAAACCAAGGGTGTGTGCCTCCTAACTTCAGAGTTGTGGGAGCTCCTCAGATGATTCTGAAGCTATGAGGATGGACTTGAAGCTTTGAGAGAGCTTATGAGATGTCTTGAAAGCCATCATGAAGCCTAGAGAGGTCATTGTACAAGAATAAGAAGACTCAGCCATGAATGGTGCAATTAGGGTTTGACTGGGTCAACCCTAGGTCAACTGATGATTTGGAGAGGGTTGAGACCTAATCCAAGAAGCCATGTGATCATGGAATGATGCATTAAGATGCTATAAGGATTATTCCAAGACCAAATCATCATGATTGAGGAGTTTGAGAAGTTTTAAGCTAGGGTTTCTAAGGCTTGACAGTGTAAAATCCCCTAGTTTGATCCCTATCTTCAGGGCAGTTTAGCTCAAGATGTGATTGTCATCTCATCTTACCCCCAACATGAATGTTGTAGAGCTTGATCTTAGATTTAATTTGAGTACTATAAGTCCTTGATAGGATTTGTAGAGCTCAAGTTATGACTTTGACAAGTTACAGGTCATCTGAGGTATGTGAATCTGGGGCCTTGAAAGTCACCCAACTTGCACCCAACTTTTGCCCAAGAAGGATGATTCCTATGAACTCTTGGTCAACATGAATGTTGTTCCTAATCTTCTTAGCTTTCTATAGAGTACTATAAGTCCTTGATAGGATTTGTAGAACTCAAGTTATGACTTTGACAAGTCAAGGGCAGTTTGGTCATTTGGAGATTATAGGTCATTTCAAGCATAAGGCCATATCTCCTATTTCCAAGCTTCAAATAGAAAAATCTTCAACATCAAACTTGCTTAAAATTATGTTTTAAGGCTAGTAGGTAGGTCATGAGGTGTTGAAAAGGCTTATAGCAAAAAGTGATAAAAATGACCTAAAATGGAGGCATAAGTTAAATAAGTTCAAGTTGGAAATTGGAAATTCCAAGTTACACATCCAAACCATGGCATATAATAGGTCATTTTAACTCTAAAAGACATTCTAAAAACAATGGTTCAGCCACTTTTTTGAATTGAGGCCTAGATCATGGGGTTGCTTTGGAAAATGCTTGCTTGCATAATAAGGCACAAATGCAAAACTCAAGGAAAGGCAATGTACAAGCTTCCTAAGTATCTTAACACACCATATATCTCATTTAGGGAGAATTTCAAGTCAGTTACAAGGGCTACAAGGGCTATGGCATGAGGTGAGGCATGAGATGAGATGAATTCATAAACTCATGACATGAGAATTCCAATTTCTCATTGGATGATTCCAGATGGTTCTAGATGAGTGTAAACCATTCTATATATGATTTAGAACTTGCTCAAATGCAAGGTTGGTGAGAGATTTGAGAGAAGAGAGAGATAGCCATTTCACTTGCTTCCATTGCAAGTTGAAATCAAATTCCACATTCTGATTCAATTCCATTCATTGTTTCTATCCAAACACATTCCTTTGATCATATTGAAGCTGTGCAGACCAAATTGGAGGCAAAACCATGAAGAATTGAAGAGTTAGCATTTGGATTTTGGCAGCTGCAAATCACAATCGAGTTTGGAGATTCAAGCTTTCTTGATCAAAACTTTTGCAAATAGAAGCTTTATCATCAATCAAGGAAGGTTTCTGAAGAGTTTGAGAGGTTGAAGTGAAGGTTTACCCCATCTGTTAATCAAGAATCAACAGGTTAGTAACTTTTCTTCTACACCATGATTTAGGCATAATTAGCAAGAATTGTTAGGTTAGAACGGTTAGAGACAATTAGGTGATGGATTCTGGGAAGTTTGGGATCAATTGGTGAAGTTTCAGTTGGTGACACCATTTTTGTTTTGACCAAGAACTCGAGTTATGGTGAGCTATAGCATGAATTAGATATCAAGAATTAACCAGTGTGAAGTGGTGATCATTTTGAGGTAATTAATTGCAAGAATTGTTGAAGTTGATGTCTGAGCTTATCTTTGATCTTGGATCGGGTTTGAAGATTTAGGATGATTCAATTGATTTTGAGGCCATGGTTGTGATCAGCATGAAATTTAGAATGGATTAGGGTTTGGAATCATGACTTTTGGTTGAGAATTGATGGAGTTCGAATTGGGGTTGGAGCTCTGCAACTATGGAGCTTTCCCTCCATTTCCATGGCTGAAAGAAGAAGACGAAGTGCTGGCCATTGGATCATGTTGGACTCATTGACTGAGACTTGGATCGTGTGGCTGAGATCTATTTTCGCGTGTGAAGAGGAAATCTGAAGATGCCCCCAAACGCGTCGTTTCATTAAAAGGGAGATTGGGCTCAATTGCTAACCACACCCCACTTTCATGGCCCATTGGATATTGAACTATATTTCTTTACTTTCTGCGCCGCGTGTTTTTCTTTTTCTTTACATTTTTTAATTGATTTTATGATGAAACTTGGGCCTAGCGCACCTTACTAATCCCACCCCCATTTTGAGCCCACCTGGAAAATGAACTGAACATACTTGCTATTCACACCAAACATTTCATATTTTAAATTTCTTTTTCTCCATTTTTCTTTAATCTTTGAAAAATCATAATAAATAGGAAATTAATGATTTTTGCATGGGGATTTTTTCTCCCATTTCATGTTCATGTCTAGAAAATTATACAATCAAAATATTTGAATTTCATGCATTTTTAATATTTTTTGTGTATTTTCTCTTTTAATAGCATTTTATTCCATTTTATGTTGATGCATAGATTTGTAGAATTTTGTTTAGATAGTTTCCTTCATATTTTTAGGCCATTCTTTTTAGGATAGTTAGACTAGGACTTTAGCTCCCCTCTGGATTTATTCCATAATTTTGTGATGAATTTTAGGTTAGTTTTTCTTAGATGATTTTAGGTTGTGTAGAATTAGGTCAATCCTTAACATAGGTCCACAATAACCTTAGAATTTTGGGTTTCTAGGTCAAGTTAGACATTGGGACATATAGGGTATTAAGGGTAGGCATATAGGATCCCCTAGAAATTATATTAGGTTTTAATATAGTAGTATGCTATTTTTAGATGATTTTTGTAGTTGATGATTGTTTGTGTTGCCCTTGTGGGCTTGTATTTTTGTTTGCTTTGCTTTGTGGGCTTGGAGAGCTTGGTATTACTTTGAGGAGCATTGAGGAGCATAGTAGAAGACTAGGAGATTGATTGAGGAGCTTGAGAGCTTGAGAACTTTGTTTGTTTTGTTATTGTTTTAGGGTTAGGAGTTAGGAAGAGTTTAGACCTAGTTAAGTTCTTTCTTAAACATGGATGGTATCTTTCACCTCCATTCCTCCCTATGATTCAAGGTCCTTCCATGGTATTCACCTCCCTCCTTTGGAGGGATAAGTGATTGTACCTAGGAAGTAGAACCTTTGAGGGAACCATTCCTTTGATGTTGAACCCTTATAGGTCACCTTTGGTGGTCAATAAGCAGTTTAACACCCCAGCTTATCCAGTTAAGTGATTTCCTCTGGTTTGAGTATCTAGAGAGATGTTGAGCTTGAGTGTGAAGATGAAGACTTCATTGAAGAGTGTGGAAGAGGATGATTCCTTGAGCATTGCCATTCCAGCTGAAGCTTGAAGAGCAAGGGCAAGTTGATACTTGAAGACCCAATGAAGATCCAGTAAAGACTGAATGAAGAGCTGAGGCTTAAAGACTGAAGGATGAAGTTGATACTTCTAAGTGATTAAAGGTTACTCTGAGAAGCTGAAGCTTGCAGGAAGAGAAGACCAAGTTAAGACTGGTAAAGCAAAGAGAGCTTGAGATCTTGAAGACTAAGTTGATACTTAGGGAAGAGGATTCAGTTGAGATTGACTGAAGAGCTGAAGCTTGAAGAACAAAGGAAGTTGATACTTACTTTGGAGCTTGGAGATCCTGAAGGAATCAAGTTGACACTTGTGATTAAGGGTGAAGGCTGAAGGTGGAACTGATCAAGGAGCTGAAGCTCAGAGAGAAGATAAGTCGAAACTTATGTGGAAGGGTTGAAACTTGGAGAAGCAAATGGATATTTGTCAAGAGTGATTGAGGTCTGAAGACTGAGTTGTTGTTGGAAGAGCTGAAGCTTGGAGAGGAGAGAGGAGTTGATCTGCTTTCTCTGTTTTCTTCTGTATTGATGTGCCTTGTTTGACTTGCTTGATGCATTAGAATAAGTCCATATCTAGACTAGGTGGAATCTAGGAGCATGATTGCACTAGAGGTTGAGTTGCTCCCTCTGCTTGTATTGTTACTGTATGGCTTTGCTTGCGGGTATTCGGTAGAGCCCTGCTCCCTTGCCCATGTGGTTTGCTTTGCTTGATAGCATGACTTTATTTCTTCTGTATGATTACAGTTTACTGTATTTTTCTTGATAGCATGTTTTATCTTTCAGTATGATTATTGTTATTCATTCTGGCTTGAGGTTGAGATGAGCTTATGGAGGCTGATGCCCCGCACACATTTCCTCCCTCACTTGCATTGCATGCATTTTACAGTTGATTACTGTATTACTGTTTACCGTTTAAGCTGATGCTTTATCTGTGTCTGTGTATCATTGACATGATCCCTTAGGACTCTCATTTCCTTTGATAAGGAATTGATGATAGAACTTTAGGTTGAAACCTATGCATGATAACTTCTAGGAGTTCCCTGTTCAAACCTCAACCATAGGATGAATCCTTGGCATGACAACAGTAGGACTTGATAGTCTCCCTCCTAGTTGAGCCTGTTCTCTTCTCATCTCAAAACAGCTTAAGATACAGTAATCATGAATGATGTCTTTCGTACGTTACGAGCCTTAAGCTATCTGAGAAAGGATTGTGGGAGAGTTTCTTTTTCACGGTCTGGATGTTTAGTATGGCACCCTTTGGGTGACATGCAACGTATTCACTCTCAGGTCATAGTCTCTAGTGCGATTGAAATTGCAAACACAATAAAAAACACTTCTTCCGTAAAAGACAGAAAATAATGCGTAGTGTCCCGAACTACGTAAGCTCTGATCTCTCATACATGTTGAGAGTACGTAGGCACAATATTGATGTATTGGCGAGCTACCATCCCCATAACCCGTCGTAGGCCGAACTACGTTGACTCTGATTTCTCATTCTCTGATGAGAATACGTAGGCATAAAGTGCGACGCTTTGCCGAGTCATTTTCTTTTTTAAACCAGCCTTGATAGGTAGATAGATAAAACCAACCCGTCCAGTAAACACAACAAGCGTGGATCCCATCGAGTACGATGGACGTGAGGGGTGCTAATACCTTCCCCTTGCGTAACCGACTCCCGAACCCAGACAATGGTTGCGACGACCTTGTCTTACCCTTTTTCGTAAGGTTTTTCCGATCGTTTCCTTTCCCGTTCTGAGGGATAAATAACGAAAGGTGGCGACTCTTCTGTTGTGCCGGCACCTTATTTTCGCGTAAGCGACACTCGGCCAGGTTATCGTTTTTCGCCTGATATTCCCCCCGTACTTGCGAGGCGACCAAGTGGGAATCCGTGAAGATTCTTATTTCCTTGGCCCCGAGGTCTGATTCTAAGCAAAGCCCGACCAGGAACGCCTCGTACTCGGACTGGTTGTTCGTCGTTGGGAAGGCTAGCGTTAGAGAAACCTCGATACGGGTGCCTTCTCCATTTTCGAGGATGATGCCCACGCCGCTGCCCGAGGAGTTTGAGGAGCCATCGATGAAGATAGTCCACTTGTGATTGCCTGGGGTAGGCTTTCCTTCCTTCGTAGACGATGTCGAACTCAGATAGTTCCAACAACAACTTTAGCATCCGTCCAGCCATGTCTGGTCGGCAGAGAAGCTGCTTGACGGGCTGCTCGGTTCTGAGCACAATGATGTCGGCCAAAAAGTAATGTCGGAGGCGTCGTGCGGCGGTGATGAGGGCCAAAGTGACCTTTTCGATCTGTTGGTATCTCATCTCGGGACCGTGGAGGGCTTTGCTCGTGAAGTAGATTGCCTTTTGTCCCTCGGGAGTTTCCCTGATCAGCACGGCGCTGACGGCCTCGTTTGCCACGGCCAGGTATAGGTACAGGGTTTCTCCAACTTCGGGCCTCGTCAACACGGGTGGTTCTGACAGGACGTGTTTGAGGTGATGGAGAGCTTGCTCGCATTCCTCTGTCCATTCGAACATGGCTTCCTTTCTGAGTAACTTGAAGAAAGGGAGGGCGTGCTGTGCGGACTTGGTGATGAATCGGGAAAGCGAGGCGAGTACGCAGTTGAGGGATTGTATGGATTTCTTTGAGGTTGGCGTGGTGATTTCCAAAAAAGCTTGGCACTTGTCCGGATTTGCCTCGATCCCACGCTCGGTCAGATAGAAGCCGAGGAATTTCCCTGCTTGGACCCCGAAGGTACATTTCTCCGGGTTGAAGCGCATTCTGCATTTCCTCGCTGTGTCGAAGACCTTTCTGAGGTGAGCCGTGTGATCGACTTCTGTGCAGGACTTGACAATCATGTCGTCCATATATACCTCGAGCATGTCGCCAATCTCTCCCCGGAAGACTTTGTTCATCATCCATTGGTATGTGGCATCGGCGTTCTTTAGGCCGAAGGGCATTACGTTGTAGTAATAGTTGCCCAACTCCGTCATAAAGATCGTGCTCTGTTTGTCGCGTTCGTCCATGGGGATCTGGTTGTATCCCGAGTATACGTCCATAAAGGACAAGAGTTTGAAGCCCGCCGAGTTGTCGACGAGCTTGTCGATGTTAGGGAGGGGGTAGGCGTCCATAAGACATGCCCGGTTGAGATCGGTGTAATCAACACACATGCGCCATTTTCCATTACTTTTTCTAACAAGTACAACATTGGACAGCCAGGTTGAATACCGGGCTTCCGAAATAAAATTTGCCTCTAGGAGGTCTTTTACAGCTTTTTCACCAACCGCCGACTTTTCGGGGGACTGTCTACGCCTACGTTGTACTACGGTCTTGGTGGTCGGGTTGATCAAGAGCTGATGGCAAGCGACCTCAGGGTCGAGTTCGGGCATCTCCGCGGCGCTCCAGGCGAAGAGGTCCGTGTTCTCGCGGAGGCAGCCCTTCAGTTGTTTCCTCGCCAAGTAGGGCAGTTCCACGATCTCGAAATCACCGTCGGGGATGGGGCGCCCTGGGTGGGTGGGAGGCCCGTGGGATGGAGGAGTGTTGCTGGCTTCGTCTTCGCGGTCGGACTCTTTGGTGAAGCGGCTGTCGAGGTCTACCGAGCCGACGAGGTCCTTGGGTTCGATCTTCAGAGTAGTGGTGGGCGCTGCTTTTTTGGTCGCTGGGGCGATCGTGCTTAGGTGTTGCACCCCAAAATTTGCCTAACCTTTTTCCTTACCTAACTTGTGTTTCATTGCATTCATTTTAACATTAGCATAGGCATTGCATTGACATGTGTGCAGGAATCAAGGAGTGTGCTTATCAAGAAAAGGCTACATAAGGTTATCCAGCTATTCAAAAGTCTTCACTCAAGTGTTCAAGAGTTAATATCCTCATCAAAGAAGTCAAAGATCCTCAGAAGAGTTGGCTAAAGCCAAGTGTGCACATCTCCTAACTTGATGGTTGTGGGAGATCATCTGATGATGTTGAATCCATAGATATGGACTTAAAGCATTGATAGAGCACATGAGATGTCTTGAGATTTATTATGTAACTTGGGCAAGTCATTATGCAAAGTATAAGAAGCTACAACCAAGATTGGTGCAATTAGGGTTTCATCTGATCAACCCTAAGTCAACAGGTGAATTGAAAGAGGTTGAGACCTATTTTCAAGGCAATGTGATCATGGAATGATGTGTTGAGACACCCAAGGGATAATTCCAAGACCAACTCATCAATAATCAAGAGTGTGAGAAGTTACTAAGCCAGGGTTTCTAAGCTTGACAGTGTAAAATCCCCTGTTTAGTGCCTAACTTCAAGACCACATAACTCAAGATACAGTTTCATCTCATCTTGACCCCAACATGAGATTTGTAGATCATGTTCTTAGATTTATTTTGAGTACTAGAAGTCCTTGATAGGGTTTATAGAACTCAAGTTATGAAGCAGACAAGTTACAGGTCATCAGATGAATGTGATTTTGGTTCTTGAAAGTCAACAAACTCCCATGCCATTTTTGACCTAGAAGGAGGTCTCACCTGTCCCTGACCCAAACATGAATGTTGTTCCTCATGATATTAGCTTTCCAAATAGTACTAGAAGTCCTTGATTGGATTTGTAGAACTCAAGATATGGAGCTTGCAAGGCAGGGGTATTTTGGGAAACTTGGATTATAAGTCACTTTTGGTTATAGGTCCATTTCACCATTTTGCATGCCTCAAATGCTAATTTTTCCAACTTGAAAGTTGCTCAAAATGAGGTTATTTGGTCAATCAAAAACCAAGGATCCATTGATATGGATTGGATTGAAGATTGGTTGAAGAAATTTTCATGGAAGGAGCTCTAAAAAGGCATTAAAAGTCAAAAATCCAAATTAATTCATAATGCATCATTTCAAGACATATTTGTGCATATTTTGAGCACACTTTGCATTTCAAGAACAATGGAATTCATGGATTTGAAATTTGAGCCATAAAAACACCTTATTTTACAAGTTACTTAAGCTTGAAGAAACATAATCAACATCCACCATTAATCAAAAAATAAGGATGAAACTTCCACCATTAGATCAAACACATTGCCAGCAACATGATTGAAGCAATTCCAAGGCTTTGCAGGCTCTGTTCTGCAAGCTTCACATTCACCACAAGCTTGAAAAAGTGAAAATCAATTGGGCTGTTTTAGACCTTCATTGGGCTTATTATCCATCAAGATCCGAAATATATAAGCTGGTGATCATGTACAATGGTTCGGAGAAGAAAATTGGTGGCAGTTAGAGCAGTTATAGTTGCAAAAAACTCAAGAGAAATGAGAAATCGAATTTCATATTTCAACCATTCTCAAGGAAAATTGAAGATCAAGAAAGCTTTGGGAGGTTCCATTGAAGGTTTCTGGATTGAATTGAGTAAGAATCATCACCAAATGACCTCTTTGTGCAAGCTCCAAAACAGGTTTCTTTCTTTCCATCATACACTCAATTCTGGATGAATTAGCATGTGATATTTAGGTGGTTAGGTTCCTTGATGAGCGTAGTTTGATTTAGGATAGGTTTGGAGTCTGATTATGACAATTTTTGGCATGACACCATTTCCTTGTAGCTATCATTTTAGCTTAATTATAGGTTAGGAATGAATTTAGATCGTGGATTATTGGTGTACGTAGAGAGACGAAGAGAATGGTATAAGAAATTCCAAGTTTTGGGAACTTTTCGTGACTGGCACGGTGGCATCCCACCGGAGAAGACGACCGGAGTCTTCTCCGACCACCGTCTTTGAGTTTCCCCCTATTCTCAAGTTTGAATCACCAGATGTGATATTAACCCTCAGATCTTGATAGATCCTTGACCTCATCCCTTCATCCAATGGATTTGGTTAGGTTCAGTTAGTTTTTGACTTTTTAATTGACGTGGCAGCATATTAATCCTTGGATCAGGTGACTAGATGGTTAGACGAATAGGATTAAGACGTACCATAGTCTTAAGTTGACTGAAGTGCATGGGAACCTCTGAATTTCATTAAACGAATTGGACCTGGGCCTAAAGTTGATATTGGCACCCCTCTTTATGGCCCATGGAGCTTTTTAACGTGTTATTTTTGCTATTCAGCACGCAGATTTTTAATCATTTTCATTCTTTTTCTTTATTTTGTATGTTTTAAGGCATGACTGTTTTAATCTGATAAAAATAGTGAAATGCATCCATAATTCCTGAATTTTTTTACCATGATTCCTTAATGTGTTAAATGATTTTACATGCTGTTGGATTAATTTTTTAAAGCATTTTTCAATTTAATTATAATTTTCTTTGATTAGTCATTTCTTTAATTGTGAAATATGCATGCTAGCTTGTAGGATTTTATTTCTTATGCAATGCTTAGAATTAATCCCTGATTTTTTGTATGTAGTTTCTAGATACCCTAAGTGACCTTTAGGTATTTTTATCCTGATTTTTAAGTTCCATTTGATTAGAGTTAAAAGTAGGTCTTTAGAACCTTTCCCATTTGCATTCTCCATGGCATATATCAAGGTTTTGCATTCTGTTCATACCCTTAGGCTTGGAATCTTGACCTGAAATTTTGACCATAGCTTCCTAGCATCTTGAGGATCCCTTAGGATTTTTATTAGAATTTTTAGGACAGTTTTCCTATTTTGTTTATAGGTTTTACATTCTGGCTGTTGTTAGGGTGTTCCCCATTTGAACCTCCACCTAGTTTTGCCCTTTAAGTGATCTTTAGGCAATCCTTAGTCACCCAATCATTAAATGAACCCATAGTACATAGGTTGAGACCTTTGTAGGGTAGTTTTCAAGCCTTTATGATGTCATTAGCTCCCTTAGGATGGATTTCCTTTAGAGCTTAACTATTAGGGTTTCTTTAGAAGCTTTAGGTGATTGTTTTTTCCTTCCCCATTCCTTATCCTATGATTTAGGGTTCCTTTGTGGGAGCCTATTACTTCCTTTGGAAGGACTAAAGGCATACCATAAATGGTAAAACCCTTGAGGATACAATCTTTAAGATGATTGGTTGAGTGCCATGGTGGATTCCTTCGGTCTTCCCCATGCTTCCCATCATCATTCCATCTTTGTCCATTGATCTGAGGATCTCTCTTATGAGAGCCTGGTCCTCCCTTTGGGAGGTCTAATGTGCATTCCATAAAGAGGTTGAGCCTTAGAGGACTCTTGTGTTGATACACAATGAACCTAAAACCCTAGTTGTTCATTAGGTTCCACCCTTTAAATCATCTCTTTGTCCATTGATTTGAGGATCTCTCTTGTGAGAGTCTGGTCCTCCCTTTGGGAGGTCTAATGTGCATTCTATAAAGAGGTTGAGCCTTAGACGACTCCTGTGTTGATACACATTAACTAGATACCTTAGATTGACACCTAGGTTCCACCATTCTCATTTGTCCTACATTCTTAGGATCTCTCTTGTGAGAGCCTGGTCCTCCCTTTGGGAGGTCTAATGTGCATTCCATAAAGAGGTTGAACCTGGGATAGACTCTTGTGTTGACACACATCTAAACCTGATGTAGCCTTGGGATGACTTCCTTGTTGCTCATCTAGTTTATCTCTCTCCTGATGAATTGATTTCATTGCATGCTTGTTGTGATGCATTAGGATAGACTTGCATGAGTAGAATACTCTTGTTTAGATGTATGATTGCTTTAAAGGTTGAGCTTGTCTCCCTTTGCTTGGATGTTTATCTGCCTTTCATACTTGACATGTTTGCATTTAAAGGTTGAGCTTGCCTCCCTTTGCTTGTGTGCTTTCTATGTGCATCTCTGTTTGCATCCCATGTTTGCATTAAAGGTTGAGCTTGTCTCCCTTGCTTGTACTGTTGCATTGCATGTGCATCCAGTTGTTTTGTATTTCATCTGCTTGATAGCTTTGTTTTGCTCCTCTTTGGCATGGTCCCTTAGGACTCTCACCTCCTTGCTCAAGGATAGTGATGATAGACATTAGGATGAATCCATGCATGATAACAGTAGGGTAGATTCCCTTTCAAACTCAACATTAGGGCCATATTGTATGACAATAGTAGGATGCTTGATAGTTTCCCCTGTAGAGTCCTTCTCTCTTCTCACCTTCAAACAAAATCAAAATACGTAATAAAGAATAATGAATATCGTACGTTACGAGCCTTAAGCTGCTTAGGAAATGGTTATTGGAGGGTTTCCTTTCAGTAATCAGGATGTTTAGTGTGGTACCCTTTGGGTGACATGCAACGCATTCACTCCTGAGTCATAGTCTCTAGTGCAGTATGAATTACAAACATTCATCAAAAAACACTTATTTCCGATAAAAGACAAAAACAAACATCAAACTTCTTTTGCCCTTTGCAGCTCCTTTATTCAAAAAACCTTTTCAGTTGAAAAGAGTGTTGTTAAGCTTCGGTTCTACCGCAAACAGGCGTTGTCCCTAACTGCTGGAACTGTAGTTTAACCCTACTCGGGTAAAAACAATTGAACAAACATGTGTTCCGTTTTATCCCAAACTATGTTGGCTCTGATCTCTCATACTTGTTGAGAGTACGTAGGCACAAGACACGATGTCTTGGCGAGCAACCTTCCCCCATCACCCGTAGTTAGCCGAACTACGTTGACTCTGACTTTCCCATTGCACGAGGGAATACGTAGGCCTAGAGCTGCGATGCTCTATCGAGTCTTTTTTCTTTTCTTTTGTCCCAGACCATTAGCTAGATAGATAAACAACCCTTTAGATAAACAAGCAAGCGTGGATCCCGTTGAGTACAACGGACGTGAAGGGTGCTTATACCTTCCCCTTGCGTAACCGACTCTCGAACCCGAGATTTGGGTGCGATAACCGATCTTATCCCTTTTCGCTAGGTTTTTCCTGATCGTTTCCTTTCCCTCCTTTGGGATAAATAACGATAGGTGGCGACTCTTCTGTCTTTGCCAACACCTTTTTTTCGCAGTAGCAACAGCTGGCGACTCTGTTGGGGATAGTTATGGTTCCCTATGCGAGTCAATCCTAGCGCTTGTATGTTTATCTGTTGGATTTGCATTTATTTATCGCACTTTACTTTCAGCATGATATTATTATTTGTTGTGCTGTTGTTGGGCGGGGTGATTCTGATGAGTGATAAGCCAAAACCCAGGCTTGAGAGCATACATAGCTTTGGTAGTGGAGAGTAGTGGGGGCATGCATGCTTTGCATGTACTAGTTTCCCATGAAATTCACGCTCAGACGAGATTCTCCTGGATGATTTCTTTTCCAGCCCCTTGGGCTTGAGGGGATACTAGACTTGAGAGTTGTCGACTTTGGGGACCGATCATTTGTGACTCAGCTAAGTGAGGCCTCTTCAGAGAGTGATGATGCCAAACTAGAAAGGGTGAACGTATCATCATTTATTGAAAGTTCGTGACGCTGAGGAACGCATAGGATGTGTAACACCCCACTTCCCCAAAATTCAAATAAAATACAAGTATTCCAAAATAACATCAGAGTTTTCTCCCAAGAGTGGGATATCACATCAAATGGTTCAACATAACTCTTCATTGTATGATTTTCAAAATAAAGCAGCGGAAAATTATTATTATCCATCATTCACGGCCATCCGCCAAAATACACAAAAGTATTCATTAACAAGGTTCTCCATAATGATACGTCACAGAAATGAAACAAAATTAACATAAGACAAATAAAACACCCAAGTCCCGTGCTACGTATCAGAGCATCCTAAGACTCGACTCGCACACCACTATCCAAGCTAGTTAAGTACCTGGATTATATGTACCTCCGAAGAAGCACAGACCACAACAACAACAAAGGGGTGAGAAAACATGATCAAAATTATCGGTAATAAGATACATGAATAAAAGGTAGTAAATATACAAATCATCACCCCACCAACATCAATCATATTGTCCAATCATCAACACAACATACAACAATGCAAATATGCAACTCAACACCATGCATGCGGTACCGACTCATTGGTTCATTCAATCGAACCCCGGATAGATCACATACACCTCTCCTTAGCAATGATCTATCCTCGCCACTCTCCACAAAGGAGTACGGATGATCACATACACTCCTCCTAAGCAACAATTTCATCCCACCAAAACATCATGATATGCACGACAGCAAATACACAACAAATAACCCAAGCACACTAAGTGCACACGACCCTCCTGATCACATCACCATACATCATATACATTATGTATTATACACCAATCAATCATGTTAATCAAATTAAAGTCAATACGACATAATTTCACCTCTTTAACATCAAGTATACACTCTTCACCACTAAACACCAGATCTATACTCATCACAACCAAAAGGGGTCCTACGAACCGGCAGAACAAACCACACAGTACAAAAATCACAATCTGCTGTCATGCTCGCTGACTCCTTCGCTTAGCGAAGCCCTAGCGAACGCTCGCTAGCTGCTCGCCTAGCGAACCCCCTAGCGAAGGCAGACAGTGGCTACTAGAAGTGTTCGCTACCTAGCGAGTCCCTAGCGAGTGCTCGCGACCTACTCACCTAGCGAACTTGCTAGCGAGCGTCTGCGATACTCAAAACCCTCACTGTCCAAAAATGTTACCTTGCTCAATTCCAAGCCTATAATTCCTCCTCTATTCTCTGTCCTATTATCACTACAACTATTACACACTACACTAATCAATTGTTCCTCAAACTTTCTCTCCAGAACTAAATCTCATGGTCATTACCAAAACCACAGAAGTTACCCAGAACCCCACCAAAATCATAACTCTGCTACGTTACGCAGAAACCCACCAAAATCACAATAACATATGCACAAATTCATCATAACAGTAACACTCATAAACATATCAATATACTCATCTTGTTCATCAAATCCCTATGGGGTTAAGGAATCCCCTCTACCCAATTCATGTAAAACACCAATCCCAATCAGTTTCTCCCCCCCTTACCTCGATTAATTGCTTCGATTGATGAAGAATCCCCAAGAATCTGACAGCCTTAACCTTCTTCCTCTTCCTTTTTGTTCTTCCTCCTTAACCTTGCTCTAAAACTGGTTTTATCGTGTTCTTTCCTCTTCTCCCCCAAAACTCCTTCTTATATCTCTTAATCCTCATTTTATTTATTTAATCTCATAATAATACAAATAATAATAATAATAATAATAATAATAATAACATTACTATTAATTATTAAATTATTATCATTATTAATTATATTATATTAATATTAAACTCCATAGTTATTAAATAATCCCCATAACTTAAGGGTACCTACCAACACTCTCAGACACACACCCACATAAGGACACACCAAAATAAAATAACACCAAAAAGACTAAATAATAAAAATGGGTGTTACAACTCTCCCCCACTTTAATTATTTTCGTCCTCAAAAATTACCTGATGGAAACAATTCCGGATACACTCCCCGCATCCTCCCAGGTCACGCTGCCTTCTGCAGCACCTCCCCAAACCACTTTCACCAAAGATATCTCCTTCCCTCGGAGTTGTTTCATCTTATGATCTTCGATCCTCAACGGCATCGTCTCAACGGTAAGATTCTCCCGGACTTGAACTTCATCTCTCTGAATCACATGAGATGGATCTGAGACATACTTTCGAAGTTGCGACACGTGAAACACGTCATGCAAATTCGATAATTCAGGCGGTAACGCCACTCTATAAGCTACAACACCAACTCTCTGCAAAATCTGATACGGTCCAATAAACTTAGGATCCAGCTTCTTGGACTTTAACGCACGACCCACACCAGTCACTGGGTTAACTCTTAGGAACACATGATCACCTTCACTGAATTCCAGTTCTTTTCTTCAGTTATCATGATAACTTTTCTGCCTACTCTGAGATGCTTTCATTCTCTCATGAATCATCTGAATGGTCTCAGTAGTTTGCTGCATAATTTCTGGTTCCAATACCACATTCTCACCTGTTTCATACCAACACAGAGGAGTTCTACACTTCCTACCATATAAAGCTTCAAACGGCGCCATCCCGATACTAGAATGGTAACTGTTGTTGTACGTGAACTCGATCAACGGTAAATGAGTATCCCACGCACCACCCTTTTCCAACACACAAGCTCTTATCAAATCCTCCAGCGACTGAATTGTCCTCTCTGACTGACCATTGGTTTGCGGATGGTAAGCTGAACTCAGCTTCAACTTAGTACCCAAAGCTTCCTGTAAACTCCTCCAAAATTCTGAAGTAAACCTCGGATCTCTATCCGTCACGATACTCGATGGAACACCATGTAGCTTCATAATTACCCAAATATAAATCTCTGCCAGCTTCACCAACGAGAAACTGATATTAATCAGTACAAAATGTGCAGACTTTATAAGTCGATCCACAATTACCCAAATAGCATCAAACCCTCTCACCGTATTCGGAAAACCCGTAACAAAATCCATGGTTATACAATCCCATTTCCAAACCAGAACTTCCAACGGTTGCATAAATCCAGAAGGTCTCTGATGTTCCACTTTCGACTTCTGACATATCAAATAGGCGTAAACAAATTGAGCTATATCCCTTTTCATACCGGACCACCAGAATAACTTCTTTAAATCGTGGTACATCTTCGTAGCTCCCAGATGGATACTCAAACTACTACGATGTCTTTCACTCAGAATTGACTTTTTCAGTTCATCATTATCCGACACACAAATCCTGCCTCTGAATCTCAATACACTTGTACTATCCAACTCAAAACCACTATCAGAGTCACTTCCTACTCCAGGCATCAAATCCACTAACTTCACATCTAGCTTTTGGTTTTCTCTAATCATATCCAAGAAATTGTTGTTCACTTGCAACTTGTTCAACATCACACCATCTGCCGTTGTCTCACAAACCATGCTCAAATCTCTGAACTGCTCAATTAGTTCCATTTCCTTAACCATCAAAGCCAACATATGAATCGTTTTTCTGCTCAAAGCATCGGCTACTACATTCGCCTTTCCTGGATGATAACTCAAGCTGAAATCGTAATCCTTTAAGAATTCCAACCATCTTCTCTGTCTCATATTTAGCTCTTTCTGATCGAACAGATACTTCAAACTTTTATGTTCACTGAACACCTCAAATCTCGAACCATATAAATAGTGCCTCCAGATCTTTAACACAAAAACTATCGCAGCCAATTCAAGGTCATGAGTAGGGCAATTCTTTTCATGTACCCTCAATTGTCGCGAAGCATATGCCACCACCTTACCATTCTGCATAAGAACTCCGCCTAATCCCATCTTAGACGCATCGCAGTACACCACAAAAGGTTCACTCGGAGTCGGCAACACTAACACCGGTGCCGTAGTCAACTTCTTCTTCAGCTTTTCAAAGCTTTCTTCACAAGCAGCATCCCACACAAAGACTTGATCCTTTCTCGTCAACTGAGTCAATGGCAACGCCAAATTAGAAAACCCCTCAATAAACCTTCAGTAATATCCTTCCAAACCCAAAAAGCTTTTAATCTCTGTCGCTGTCTTCGGCGGTTCCCACTGCAACACTGCACTCACTTTCGATGGGTCCACCGCTACACCATCACCAGATATTACGTGCCCTAAGAAACTCACCGTCTTCAACCAGAACTCACACTTCGATAGTTTAGCAAACAACTTATTATCTTTCAACACCTGCAAAGCATATCTCAAATGTCCTGCATGCTCTTCATCAGACTTAGAATAAATCAGTATATCGTCAATAAACACAACAATAAACTGATCCAAATAAGAATGGAATATTCGGTTCATATACTCCATAAATACTCCTGGCACATTAGTCACTCCAAAAGGCATTACAGCATATTCGTAATGTCCATATCTAGTTCTAAACGTTGTCTTCTGAATATCACCTTCTTTCACTCTAATCTGATGGTAACCCGACCTCAAGTCAATTTTGCTGAACACACAAGCTCCCACCAATTGATCCATCAAATCATCAATCCTTGGAAGAGGATATTTATTCTTAATGGTCACTTTATTCAACTGACGGTAATCGATACACAGACGCATACTACCATCCTTCTTCTTTACCAACAGCACTGGAGCTCCCCACGGCGACACACTCGGCCTGATAAACTTTCTATCCAACAATTCTCCAATTTGAGATTTCAATTCAGCCAATTCCACTGTCGGCATCCTGTACTGCGCCATAGATATAGGTCTCGTACCAGGAACAAGATCAATGTTAAATTCAACTTCTCTCGTTGGAGGTAATTCTGTAATATCATCAGGGAACACTTCGGGAAATTCATTCACCACCGCCAACTCTTTCATTGACGTCTTACAGTCAACAGATAGTGATGCAAATAAAGCAAACATTTTAGCTTCTTCCTCCAACAAGGTCCTCAATTCCTTATTAGACAAGGAATCCACCAATGCTTCCTCTTCTAGAGTAAGGAACAACAACACCTTCCGAAAACAATCGATGTAGACTCGGTTGAACTCCAACCAGTTCATACCTAGAATAACATCCAAATTACCAAGTGGCAGACAAATCAGATCTACCCCAAAGTCTCTACCGAAAATAGTCAGTGGACACTTCAGACACACCAAAGAAGTAGTCACTGAACCAATAGAGGAAGTTTCAATAGTCATCTATCGCTCAAGAGTAGACGACACCAAACCTACTCTCTTCACACACTCAACAGAAATGAACGAGTGGGTTCCACCCGTGTCAATCATAGCAGTCAAAGGAATATTATTGATAAAACAAGTACCTTTGATGGAACGCTCTTCACTGGCAGATTGAGATCCTACCACATTAAATACTTTACCGCTGGCCTGAGACGCCTGAGACTTCTTCGGCTTCTCCCATTGCGTACTGGTATGATCTTTCTCATCACAGTTATAATAGGTAGGCATAGTGGCCCTGCAATACGCTATCACATGGCCTGGCTTACCACACTTGAAACACTTCTTCACCTCATTAGGACACTCATTAGCACAATGACCCACGCCACCGCACCGGAAACATTTCAAATCAGCAGATGTCTTCCCTTCCCTAGACTTCTTATCAGTAGTGGCCTTATGTTTTCCCTTATCAGCAGGAACACTGTAAGAAGTACCACCAAATATCTGCTTACCTTTACGGTCATTCACAGCCTTATAATGTGCAATCCTGGCCCAGTTATCATTATCATAAATCCTGCTTCTGCTTACCAGCTCCGGATAATTCCTGATCTTCTGACAAGCGATCCCCAGCTTGACTTCCGGACGCAGCCCATTTTCAAACTTCAAACACTTGGAAGTCATTGCCTCCTCAGTATTGTAATGAGGACAATACTGCACCAGCTCTTCAAACATAGCAACATACTCTGCTACAGTCAGATTACCCTGCTTCAGCTCCAAAAACTTTATCTCCTTAGCACTTCGTATATCTTCCGGAAAATACTTTTCCAGAAAACCAGTTTGAACCACATCCCAAGTAATTATAGTTCCAGCAGTCTCCAATCTTTGGTGACTGTTATCCCACCAAGCCTCAGCTTCACCTTCCAGCATGTGAGTACCAAACTTCACTTTTTGCTCATCACTACAACCCATCGTTCTGAAAATTTTCTCAATCGCCTTCAGCCACTTATGTGCAACTTCAGGATCCAAAATTCCTCCTTCAAACGTTGGTGGCTTGTTACTCCGAAACTGTGCCAAATCTCGGAATTGCGCACCCGCAACTTGGTTCTGATTAGCAACCACCTGTGCCATTGCTTGCATAGCAGCAGCCAAAGCAACATCATTCCTTCCTGCCATACTACTTAACAATAACAACACCAGGTTAAAAGGTACACAATCTCTATCCTAAGGACAAACTCAACTACTACACTGGCCGGACGAACCGACCTGCTCTGATACCAATTGTAACACCTCACTTTCCCAAAATTCAAATAAAATACAATTATTCCTAAATAACATCAGAGTTTTCCCCTAAGAGTGGGATATCACATCAAATGGTTCAACATAACTCTTCATTATATGATTTTCAAAATAAAGCAGCGGAAAATTATTATTATCCATCATTCACGGCCATCCGCCAAAATACACAAAAGTATTCATTAACAAGGTTCTCCATAATGATACGTCACAGAAATGAAACAAAATTAACATAAGACAAATAAAACACCCAAGTCTTGTGCTACGTATCAGAGCATCCTAAGACTTGACTCGCACACCACTATCCAAGCTAGCTAAGTACCTGGATTATCTGTACCTCCGAAGAAGCACAGACCACAACAACAACAAAGGGGTGAGAAAACATGATCAAAATTATCGGTAATAAGATACATGAATAAAAGGCAGTAAATATACAAATCATCACCCCACCAACATCAATCACGACCTACTGTCCAATCATCAACACAACATTCAACAATGCAAATACACAACTCAACACCATGCATGTTGTACCGATTCATTGGTTCATTCAATAGAACCCCGGATAGATCACATACACCTCTCCTTAGCAATGATCTATCCCCATCACTCTCCACAAAGGAGTACGGATGATCGCATACACTCCTCCTGAGCAACGATTTCATCCCACCAAAACATCATGATATGCACGACACCAAATACGCAACAAATAACCCAAGCACACTAAGTGCACACGATCCTCCTGATCACATCACCATACATCATATACATTATGTATTATACACCAATCAATCATGTTAATCAAATTAAATTCAATACGACATGATTTCACATCTTTAACATCAGGTATACACTCTTCACCATTAAACACCAGATCTATACTCATCACAACCAAAAGGGGTCCTACGAACCAACAGAACAAACCACACAGTACAAAAATCACAATCTGTTGTCATGCTCGCTGACTCCTTCGCTTAGCGAAGCCCTAGCAAACGCTCGCTAGCTGCTCGCCTAGTGAACCCCCTAGCGAAGGCAGACAGTAGCTACTAGAAGTGTTCTCTACCTAGCTCTCCTAGCGAGTGCTCGCGACCTACTCACCTAGCGAACCTGCTAGCGAGCGTCTGCGATACTCAAAACCCTCACTGTTCAAAAATGTAACCTTGCTCAATTCCAAGCCTATAATTCCTCCTCTATTCTCTGTCCTATTATCACTACAACTATTACACACTACACTAATCAATTTTTCCTCAAACTTTCTCTCCAAAACCAAATCTCATGGTCATTACCAAAACCACAGAAGTTACCCAGAACCCCACCAAAATCATAACTCTGCTACGTTACGCAGAAACCCACCCAAATCACAACAACATATGCACAAATTCATCATAACATCAACACTCATAAACATATCAATATACTCATCTTGTTCATCAAATCCCTATGGGGTTAAGGAATCCCCTCTACCCAATTCATGTAAAACACCAATCCCAATCAGTTTCTCCCCCTTACCTCGATTAATTGCTTTGATTGATGAAGAATCCCCAAGAATCTGACAACCTTAACCTTCTTCCTCTTCCTCTTTGTTCCTCCTCCTTAACCTTGCTCTAAAATTGGTTTTATCGTGTTCTTTCCTCTTCTCCCCCAAAACTCCTTCTTATATCTCTTAATCTTCATTTTATTTATTTAATCTCATAATAATACAAATAATAATAATAATAATAATAACAACAACATTACTATTAATTATTAAATTATTATCATTATTAATTATATTATATTAATATTAAACTCCATAGTTATTAAATAATCCTCATAACTTAAGGGTATCCGCCAACACTCTCAGACACACCCCCACATAAGGACACACCAAAATAAAATAACACCAAAAAGACTAAATAATAAAAATGGGTGTTACAGGATGCCGAACCTTATCAGTGGATAGGTCCATGCCTGTGAGTGGGACTAGGTTATGCAGGAAACTTTGACCTTCAGACAACCTGGTTTTCTCTTGACAGTTTGAATCAGTGACATCGATATCAGAGGTTTCTTTATTATCAGAGTTGTGTTGTGTTCTCGTCAGAGCAGAATTTTGGTCCTCTACAACCAACAACACAACACTCTTGATCTCCTGCTGCATTTCGCATTTGCATTTTCATTTTTTGCATCTCATTAACACGTATCTATGTTGCAGGTTCATATTCACCCCTTGATTCTAGTGATCTGGCTTCTTACATCCGACATGGGATCCCTGAGGAAAACTGTTGCTTACAAGCTCCCTACTCCAGATATCAGTGCTCTGGCCGGTTTGATTCGTATGGGTGATAGAGGGGTCATGAGTGATTTTAGGAAGTCTTATGGGAAGTTGCTCGATGTTGTTTGCAAGTCCTCAGTCCACGAGATGAATGGTTTGTACGCTTTGTTGCAGTTCTACGACCCTCAGCTCAGATGCTTCACATTTCCTGGCTACATCCTCGCACCTACCCTAGAAGAATACTCAGCATTGTTGGATATACCTATTCATGACCAGATGCCATTTTACCACACTGACGCTAAGCCTGATCTGGCTAAGCTAGATGCTGCTTTTCACCTAGATGCCTCAGAGTTGCAGAAGAAATTCACGAAATGGAATGGAGTTCCTGGTTTCTCTCTACAGTTTCTGGCTCAGAAAGCCAAAGTGTATGCCAAGAATGGTTGTTGGGTCGTCTTCAACGCTATTCTCTCTCTTTGCATTTATGGCACTATTCTGTTTCCCAATATGCCGGACTTCATTGATTTGGATGCTTTCTACATATTTGCCTCGGGTAATCCTGTGCCCACATTACTCGGTGACGTGTATCATTCAGTGCATTACAAAAACAAAAACAGGAGAGGGAAAAATGTATCGTGTTGCGTTCCTCTACTGTACCAATGGTTTGATAGCCATATGCCCAAGGCGGGGCCCTTTGTCACTTCAGCAAGTACTATGGAATGGTCAGAATGTCTGATGGGTTTGACAGCAGAAAGTATTACTTGGTTTAATAGAGACAGACTGGGTGCTAAGATCATATACAGTTGTATGGTTTTCCCAACGTTCCTCTTATCGGAAGGAAAGGTTGTATCAATTACAACCCGTCCTTGCTGATCAGACAGTTTGGGTATGCATTGAGGGATGCTCCTAGAGAGGAGGAGGTGCAGGAATCTCTGTACCTCACAGGGTTGTTTAGCAGTGACATGTTGGCCAGGCTTGAGCACGCTTGGAATAACATTAGCAGAAAAGGAAAAGCATCATTGGGAAAAAGTAATAGTCGTGCCTATGCACCCTACTTGAGTTGGATTCAGGAAAGAGTAAAGATGATTCTGATGTCGTTTCCTCCAGCTACACCTCCTTGTGCACCCAGAGTTGAAGAGCCAACAACGGTGGACATTCAGAAATACAATCAGCTTCGAGCCGAGAAAGAAGCGTTAGTGAAAGCCAACGAAGCATTGGAGAGGGAAATTGCCCAACTCCGAGGAGAAAAGAGTGATGTTGTGTACGCCTTCAAAAAGCAAACTAAACTCGTAAATCAACTGGGTATAGATTTGACTAAGCAGATCGACGCTCGTGAGCGCCTGGGATTGGACTTCAAAGCTGTTAACAGTGTTCTCGCCACCAAGAAGCAAGACTTAGACAGGGAATATCTGAAGATCTCTAAATTCGAGGCATTGTGGAACACTACTTTGACCAACCACAAAGAGAGGGAAGAGAAGATGAAGCAGCAAATTGCCAAAATGAAGATTCAGCTCGAGGCCCAGAACAAGAAGATTAAAGCTGAAATATCTCTCGGGCATGTCAGCGAATGCAAGTTGAAGGAAGCTATAGCAAACCTGAAGGATTGCAAACTCAAGGCCGATTCCAAGAAACGCAAGTTGGAAGATTGCTTCAGAGAGGAAGCCTGGGAAGACTTTGTTAAGGATATCCAGAGCACCACCAAAAAGAGAGAGTTGCTGATTTGAGGTTTGCTCACCAGGCCTGATCACCCCGAAACAAAGGAACTATTAGAAGATTTCCGTGCCCGCTGCCGCACCTGATTTCTGTTGTATTCTTTTGTATCTTCTTTGCATTTGCTGTATGTTGACCACCACCAGGCCTGTTGGTTAGGGTCACTCTTTCGTTCCACTTGTACTCGGTTACATTTGTACTTCGCCTTCGTGGGCTTTTCATATATATACGAGGTGTTCTTTCCATGTTCGGATGTTAGACTTTATTTGTCTTGGAACTAGAATCAAGGGGGGATTTTCCCTAATACAAAGATACGTGTTTGCATTTGCATATCATTTGGAATAGCAGGTACTTTGAACTTATTTATTTGACCTCTTGTGTTCTCAAAACAATTGTGTTTCAGGATTGATTGCAGACCAGTTCACCGTTACTCCACCCGAGCTAACCAACTCAGAGCTATGGAGCAGGTTCAAGCTGAAATGCAAGAATTCAGGGAGAGGATGTCTCAGTTCATGGACATCATGCAGGTGGTTGCCAGTGGACAAGAGAAACTCAGAACCCTCGTGCAGCCCTTGATTGCACCCGTTGACACCAATGAGGTTTGGCACGGAGGTGAAACTACCAACCCTCCTCATGTGGAGACTCCCCGAACTGACAACTCTGGACCAACTGTGGTCATCCCCAACACTGTGGGCAATGGGAACGCTGGAATGGGTGTTGGCCATGTTGGGGCTGGTAATGGCACCATTGGGGCTGTTAATGGTAACATCGGCGCAAGTGGTAACAACGTTGGAATTAATGCCGGTAATACTAGGAATGGAAATTTCCATGGGCCTGAAGCTGTAGGTATTGTCCATGGAAATGTTCATCTACCCTAGAACGAGGATCGTCAAGATGATGTATTCTCCATGAGAGGCGCTGAGGCTGATCTGCCTTCTGAGGCTCGCCAGAGATTCAAAGCACTTGGGGATAAGATGAAGAGCTTTGAGAATCTGAATTCCATGGGGCTCGATATGGCCAACTTAGGGCTGATCCCCGATCTCAAAGTACCACCAAAATTCAAAGTACCAGACTTTGATAAATACAAGGGCACCACCTGTCCTCGTGTCCACTTGAGATCTTATTACAGGAAGATGTCGGTGTACTCCGACGATGAGAAGTTGCTGATGCACTTCTTTCAAGATAGATTGTCAGGACCTTCACTGGAATGGTACATGGGCTTGGAGCCTTTGAGTGTACGTAGCTGGAAGGATCTTGCAGAAGCATTCATTAAACATTACCAGTACAATAGTGACCTGGCTCCCAACCGGGTCCAGCTGCAAAACCTGTCACAGAAGAGTGGGGAATGCTTCAAGGAATACGCCCAGCGGTGGCGTGAATTGGCTGCCAGAGTACAACCGCCTATGGTTGAGCATGAACTGGTAGATATGTTTGTGGCAACGCTGCTGGGTGTTTATTATGAAAAACTAATCAACGGCATGTCAGGGAGTTTCTCTGACCTAATCATCACTGGTGAGCGAGTTGAGAACGAGATTAAGCTGGGTAAGATTTATGCCGGTGAGAACTCCTCAGCTGGAGGAAAGAAAGTGTTTGGAGGAAAGAAAAGAGAAGGTGAAGCCAACTCTGTGTCAGGTTCCCGAGGGAACAAAAAGTAAACACAGAACCGTCAAAGGGTCGCAAGTATAACTATCCCTGCAGCTCCGCAGTAGCAACAACAACAATCGCAGCAGAACCAACAGGGATATCGGAGGTACCAAAACAAAGGGCCACTAGCAAATCGCCATATTGACACTCCACCCATGCCTTACTCTCAGCTATTGTAGGAATTACTTCAACTACAGCTCATTCAGAAAAGAACCATGGCTCCCTTGACAAGGCCACCACCACCTGGGTACGACGTGAATGCGCGATGTGAGTTTCATTCGGGGGCACCGGGTCACTCGATTGACAATTGTAAGGCGTTCAAGCACAAGGTGCGAGACATGGTTGACAATAAGACAATAAACTTCTCCAATGACGTGTCGAATGTCATACAGAACCCTATGCCTAACCACGGGGGTGCAGGGTTTAGTGCAATCACCAAAGAAGAGGACTTGAATTTGGTGAAGAATGTCGATGATTTGAAGACACCACTTAGCTTTGTCAAATCTAAGTTGTTAAAGAAATGTGTATTCCCGGGCTACGGGGAGTTTTGTATTGAATGTGTGAGACATATGGATGGGTGTGATCAGCTGAAGGTAGGGATTCAGGGTCTGATTGACGAAGGGGTCTTACAGTTTGATCGGAAGCTTGAGAACAAATTCGGAGAGGTGATAGCTGAACAGAAGGATGAGATTGCTATAATCACTATTCTGTATAAGACCGTCACCATTTCTGCTCTAAGGCCGCCCATGATTACTATAACGAAAGCCGGTCCTATACCATTTGAAAATACCAACGATGTCCCCTGGAACTATGGAGCAGAGATTTACTGCAATGGAAAGAAACTGGACTTTAAAGGCCCACCTGTGGAATCTGTGGATAATACGGTTGGATCAGAAGGGATTACTCGCAGTGGAAGAGTATTCTCGCCACCTGAAGTTGTTGTTGACAAAACAGATAAGGGTAAAGGTAAAGCCATCGTAGAGGAGACCCCTCGAGAGGTAGATAAAGATTTGCTGGTAAATGATGTTGAGGAATTCATGCGATTGATTAAGAAGAGCGACTACAAGATAGTCGACCACCTGCAGCAGACGCCTTCAAAGATTTCCATACTGAATTTGTTGCTTTGCTCCGAAGCACATTGTAACACATTGATAAAGATCCTTAATGCCGCATATGTACCCCAGGAAATTTCTGTTAACCAGCTCGAGGGGGTGGTTGCACATGTGAACGCCGGCAACGGATTGGAATTTACTGACCTCGAGTTGACACCAAAAGGCAACAACCATAATAGCGCATTGCATGTCTCGATAGAATGCTGAGGAACTATTATGTCCCATGTACTTGTAGACACGGGATCATCTCTGAATGTTCTCCCTAAGAAAGCCTTGATGAAGCTTGATACTAGGGGATTGATGCGTACCCCTAGTGATCTAGTAGTGAGAGCTTTCGATGGAACGCGGTGGTCTGTGTTCGGAGAAGTGACCTTGCCCATTCAGGTGGGGCCAGAAACCTTCGATGCAGTATTTTATATCATGGACATCCAGCCCGCCTACAGCTGCTTGCTAGGACGACCATGGATCCATTCAGCGGGAGTTGTGACCTCTACCCTGCATCAGAAGTTGAAGTATGTTGTGGGTGGCAGCATTGTTACCGTCTGCGGGGAAGAGGACATTATGGTGAGCCATTTGTCGTCCTTCAAGTATGTAGAGGTGGATGGCGAGATCCACGAGACCCTCTGTCAGGCATTCGAGACAGTCAAGGTCAAGGATGTATCTCCTGTGGTGAGCAAAATGCATGAGGTGACCCTCTCTTCCTTCAAGGAAGCTCAAGCTGTAGTACAGACCGGTTCAGCCCAAGGCTGGGGACAGGTGATGGATATCCCTAACAAACAAGATAAGTTTGGTCTAGGATACCATCCCTCTTCTTCTACTTCATCCTCTCAGAGCGCGCCGCGCTACAAGGGGCCGATGCTTTTCACAAAAGGGGGAGTAATTTTTGAATGCTTCTACGCTGTGTCCGATGGGGAAGGAGATAGCGATTGTGATATGGACTCATGGGTCCAACTGTGCAAACCAGGGCAGAGCCTCAACAATTGGTCCATCCAGGATTTCATCCAAGTGACTGGAAAAGAGTAATGTTTTGTTTTCTTCCAATTATTGTACAACCTTATGCTCTACTCGGGGCATAACGGTTTTATTGCCAGGGCCTTGCTTGCTTATGCATGTACATATTATCAATAAATCAAAGGGCGTTTTCTTTGCATTCAAATTTTGTGATCTCTGTTATTCTTGTTTTGTTTTCGTTAAAAAAAACAATAAAATGGCAATATGGTTTGTGCTGACCTGCATATCCTTTTTTTAAGCTTAACCATTTTCATTGTAGGATTCGCACTACAGATGACACCGATCCAGAACCTTCTATAACTCACTTCGATTTTGATTGCCCGATATATCAAGCTGAAGAAGAGACTGATAAGGATGAAGACCTTTTGGAAGAGTTGGCTCGGCTATTGAAACAAGAAGACAAGATCATTCTGCCTCACGAGGAAGTTATCGAGATTGTTAATTTGGGGTCTGAAGAAGTGGTCAGAAATGTCAGAGTAAGGGCTGCATTGCAAAGTGACATCAAGCAAAGACTGATCGAGATTCTTAGAGAGTATAGTGACATCTTTGCTTGGTCGTACGAAGACATGCCCGGGCTTGACACTGACATAGTGGTTCATCACCTACCATTGCGCGAAGATTGTCCTCCAGTTAAGCAGAAGCTTAGAAGGACACAACCAAACATGGCCGTTAAAATCAAAGAAGATGTCCAAAAGCAGCTAGATGTCGGATTCTTGGTCGTGACTACTTACCCTCCATGGGTCGCCAACATAGTACTTGTACCGAAGAAGGACGGTAAGGTGCGAATGTGTGTGCATTATCGGGATTTGAATAAGGCGAGCCCTAAAGACGATTTCCCGCTCCCTCATATTGACGCATTGGTCGACAATACTGCTCAATTTTCCGTGTTTTCATTCATGGATGGATTCTCCGGTTACAACCAAATCAAAATGGCGCCAGAAGACATGGAGAAAATGACATTCATTACACCATGGGGGACGTTCTGCTATAAAGTAATGCCTTTTGGGTTGAAAAACGCAGGGGAAACTTATCAGCGGGCAATGGTCACTTTGTTTCATGATATGATTCATCATGAGATTGAAGTCTATGTTGATGACATGATAGCAAAGTCCCAAACGGAGGAGGGGCATCTGGTCGATTTACTGAAGTTGTTCGAGAGGCTTAGGAAATTCAGGTTGAGGCTGAATCCTAACAAATGTACTTTTGGGGTACGGTTCGGAAAATTACTAGGGTTTATCATGAGCGAAAAAGGCATTGAGGTTGATCCTGCAAAGATAAAAGCTATACAAGATATGCCAGTACCAAAAACAGAAAAATAAGTTCGTGGTTTCTTTGGGAGATTGAACTACATTGCTCGGTTCATATCTCAACTCACGGCCACATGCGAACCAATGTTCAAGCTGTTGAAAAAAGAGCAGGCGGTTGTCTGGAATGAGGATTTCCAGAAGGCATTCGACAAAATAAAACAGTATTTGCAGGAGCCTCCCATTTTGATACCCCCGGTTGCTGGAAGACCTCTAATCATGTATTTGACGGTTCTGGAGAATAGCATGGATTGCGTTCTCGGTCAGCACGACGAGACTGGAAGAAAAGAGCACGCCATTTACTATCTGAGTAAAAAGTTCACATATTGTGAGTCCCGTTACTCAATGCTGGAGAAAACGTGTTGCGCACTCGCGTGGGCGGCCAAACGTTTAAGACAGTATATGCTCAATCACACGACCATGCTAATTTCGAATATGGATCCGATTAAATACGTCTTCGAGAAACAAGCCCTCTCAGGGAGGATTGCCCGATGGCATATGGTACTGACAGAATATGACATCCAATACGTATCCCAGAAAGCCATCAAGGGAAGTGTTATGTCTGAGTACCTTGCTGAATAGCCTATCGAAGACTATCAGCCGATGAAATTCGAGTTTCCCGATGAAGATATTATGTTCCTCAAGATGAAGGACTGTGATGAACCATTGCCCGGTGAAGGACCAGAGCTTGGCTCCCAGTGGAAACTAATATTCGACGGTGCAGTTAATTCCTATGGAAGTGGAATTGGGAAAATCATTACGACCCCCCAGGGATCTCACATTCCATTCACTGCCAGATTAACTTTTCCAGTCACCAACAATCAAGCAGAATATAAGGCATGCATCATGGGTTTAGAAGAAGCCATTGACTTGAGAGTCAAGAACCTGGATGTATACGGTGACTCAGCACTAGTTGTTAACCAGATCAAAGGAGAGTGGGAAAACAGACAACCAAACTTAGTCCCTTACATGAATTATGCGAGGAGGCTGCTACCCTTCTTCGATCGTGTGGAATTCCACCACGTGCCGAGAGCAGAGAATCAGATGGCCGACGCTTTAGCAACCTTGTCCTCAATGTACAAGGTCAATTTTTGGAATGAAGCTCCCAGAATTATCATCTCACGCCTCGACAGACCTGCAGTTGTATTTGCAATTGAGGAGGCCACCGATGGCAAGCCGTGGTTCTATGATATCCAGAACTTCCTCAAGACCAAGGAGTATCCGGTGGGGGCATCGACCCAGGATAAGAAGACTCTTAGGAGGTTGTCTGGAAATTTCTACCTCAATCCGAACAGGGTTCTCTACAAGAGGAATCATGATTTAGTGCTACTCAGATGTGTGGACGAGAGAGAAGCATGTTTGCTTATGGAAGAGGTCCATGAGGGCACATTTGGTACGCACGCCGGCAGACATGCCATGACTCAGAAGATATTACAAGCAGGGTATTACTGGCTGACGATGGAGTCGAATTGTTTCAAATTCGCGAAGAAATGTCACAAGTTCCAGATTTATGCAGACAAAATCCATGTGTCGCCGTGGCCATTGAATGTTATGTCGTCCCCGTGGTTGTTCTCCATGTGGGGCATCGATATGATCGGCAATATCGAACCCACCGCATCTAATGGACACCGCTTCATTTTGGTAGCCATCGACTACTTCACCAAGTGGGTGGAGGCAGCCTCGTACGCTAATGTGACCAAACAAGTGGTAGCCAGATTCATAAAGAAGGACATCATTTGTAGATATGGAATTCCCGAGCGAATCATTACTGACAATGGTTCAAATTTGAACAATAAGATGATGAGGGAGTTATGCCAAAACTTCAAGATTGAACACCACAACTCATCGCCCTATCGGCCGAAGATGAATGACGCTGTGAAGCGGCCAATAAAAATATCAAGAAGATAGTGCAAAAGATGGTTGTCACTTACAAAGATTGGCATGAGATGTTGCCATTTTCTCTACACGGTTATCGTACGATGGTACACACATCAATCGGAGCAACTCCTTTCTCGCTGGTGTACGGTATGGAAGTTGTCCTACCGCTAGAGGTCGAGATCCCTTCTTTAAGAGTTCTGGTCGACGTGAAGCTCGATGAGGCAGAATGGATAAAGAACAGATTGAATCAATTGAGCCTGATGGATGAGAAGAGGTTGGCGTCCATTGCATACGATCGATTGTATCAAAGTCGGATGAAGAAAGCTTATGATAAGAAGGTGTGTCCTCGAAGCTTTCAGACGGGCGATCTTGTGCTGAAAAAGATTCTCCCCCCACACTCCGATCATAGGGGCAAATGGACTCCCGACTATGAAGGTCCATATGTCATCAGGAAGGTCTTCTCGGGAGGAGCCTTACTGTTATCCATGATGGATGGCGAAGATTTTACACACCCTGTGAACGCGGACGCAGTTAAAAAACACTTTGCTTAAAATGACCCGCTGGAAAGAAAAAGAATATCCAGGCAAAAATGGGGCATCCCGGCGAACCAGAAAAATAAAAGGTTCGGGCAAAAGTTAGGGATATAAATAAAAAATGTACACCCGCAAAGTCGAAAACCTGAAAGGGCGGCTTTGGCAAAAAGGGGTATCCCGGTGAATCGAAAACTCGAAAGGGCGGTTCAGGCAAAAGTTAGGGATTAAAAAAAGAAAATGACTGCGATCCACGTGTGAACTTTCATTGCTTAGTGGTTTGGGGAGACCTGAGGGTCGTTTATCCTAATCAATCTCTTCTGAAGACGAAGCGTCAGAGAGGTATCGAAGTCAAGTGGGTCATAGAGGGATCAACTCATGGTGTTCGTCTACACCGCATCACCGACATTTGTATATATTGTTGTATATTTCTGTATATACTTGAGCGGCTTCCTCATTTCAGGAGTTTGCATCTGTTGTAAAACATTATGCCTATTTACAGGCTCGTTTATCAATAAACATACACTATTCAGTATTCTGTTTGCTTGGTGTTTGTTTTAGCTTTTATCTGTTTTGTTTGCCAAAAAATGCCCGATGTTTTTGTTAAAATGCGCATACATAAACTTGCAGGCCTAGGCCGATAATTGTTAAAACATTGAATTATTTTAGCATTGTCACAGATGATAACCTTGATAGGTCCCTTTGTGAAGGGTATCTGGTCAATTTGTTCATTGTTGTTGCAGGGTCGCCACCCTCCAGGCAGTGTGCCCAAAATGCATCCTAGGCAGGATCATCATATCCCCAGCTGAGTCATGTACAGAATGGACACTTGTTCCCAGCAGTGGGTCAACACACAATTTTCTCCAGCAGATTGTCTGTAAGGGTTCAGCTCTCAATAGTTCAGACTGAGGTCTCCGGTAGAGTTGAGTTCCCCGCATAGTTGTATTCTCCCTGGCAGGTAAGATTTATTCCAGCGTCTAGTCATCTAGCCTCGGCCAAGTTTGCAGTTCCCCAAAAGAGTCAAACCCTGGAAGGCTGTTCCGGCCATTGTTTGTCTTCTCCAGCAAGAGAGAGTGTTTGAATAGTTGTTGCTATACTTCCCCATCAGAGTCCGTATCTCCAAGAAAGTTCTATCTGCGAAGGCCGTACAGTTTATTTCTGCAGTCGGCATCTTTTCCTCAGCAGTTTGTGGTTCGTATACCCAGTTGAACAAGTACATGTTCTCGTAGAATTTTGTTTCCCAGCAGAAGGGTCGTCCGAGGTTCGTTTCCCCAGGTTAAGTCTGATTGAAATTGGCGTGTTTCGCCTTCCCAGTAGGATGATTCCTTCTTCTTGATAGGAGGGTTCTCTCTTTAGCATTTATTTTGCTGATTCGGTTCCGTAGCATTTTGCATGCATGCATAGCATCTACCCTAAACGCGTAGCATTTCCATTTTGTATGGAGCATTACGCCATTTTCGAACATATGCACGTGAAACATGAGCTAGGTGGGTACGGTTCTTGTGTGCAGGTGTTTCTCCAGCTGAGTTACTCGGTTAAGTTCGTCGGAATCCTTAACAGAGTTATTCGGTTAAGTTTTCCAGAACCCCCAAAGCAGAGTTGTTTGGGTAAATCTCTCATCTCCCTGCAGAGTAGTATGGTTGAAGCTTCTCTTTGCAAGGGTCTGATGACGATGTTCGGGGCTATCCAATTCAGATGACGTGTTTATGCATATCGGACAGTGATGTCAAAAGTTTACCGAGATTGTGATTCTCCATTTATCGGGCGGTGATGTCTGGAGGTTATTAGAGAAGATTGCTCAACGGTGATGTCAGAGGGTTATCAAATTCATGCTTTATTTGGTGGTGATGTCAGTAGTTGGTTACCAACTTCATAGATGACTGGTGACGAGATCCGGAAGGTTATCCCCAGTAGAGGATTGACGGTGATGTCAGATGATTTCCTCCGATGGATTAGTGAATCTTGGCGGTGAGGTCAGGTGTGTATCAGATATGTGATTGTCCGACGATGAAGTCAGATGCTCAATCTTGACGGTGAGGTCAGACGTTTCTTGTTATTATGTTTATGCAACAGTGATGTTGGAATGCTATCAACGAAGATGTGACGATGAATTCAAATGTTTCTTATGATTATCCAGCGGTGATGTTGGAATGTTATTGACAAAGATATGACTGTGAGGTCAGGCGTTTCTGGGTGATATGATTATCCAGCGGTGATGTTGGAATGTTATCAACGAAGATGTGACGATGAAGTCAAATGTTTCTTGTGTTTATCCGGCTGTGATGTTGGAAAGATACCAACGAAGATATGACGGTGAGGTTAGGTGTTTCTTGTTGGTAAGGTTGTTCGGCGATGATATTGGCATATTAGCAATAGAGTCATGACAGTGACGTCAAATGTTTACCTAGATTGTGGTTCTCCACTCGTCTGGCGGTGATGTCAGTAGTTGTTGAACAACTTTATGGAGGCCTGACGGTGAGGTCAGATGTTCTGCTTCGACTTGAGGTCCATATTTGGCGGAGAGGTCAGGTGTTTCCCTTCGACTTGAGGTCGATACTTGACGGTGATGTCAGAATTTTCCCTTCGACTTAAGGTCGATACTTGACAGTGATGTCAGAGGGGTCCCTTCGACTTGAGGCCGATACTGGACGGAGTCACTTGAGGAAGTTCTCCAGAAGCCCCAGCGGAGTCCGAAGTTTCCCTTAGACTTGATGAGGAAGTCAGACGGAGATGTCAGGAAGTTCTATCCCTAGCAGGTTTCCGGCCGGCAACGGAAAATGTTTCTTAGACTTGATGACGAAGTCTGACAACGGCCAATGTTCCTCCGACTTGATGACGAAGTCCGGCAACAACACCACAAATGTTTCACAGACTTGATGACGAAGTCTAACAACCATATATTTCTTCCGGACTTGATGACGAAGTTCGACAATGACGAAGATTTCCTCCCAGACTTAATGATGAAGTCAGACTACGATGTCTACAAAAACTTTCTTCCCGACTTGATGACGAAGTTCGACAGAAGATGTTTTCCCTCCAGACTTGATGATGAAGTCAGACAGTAATGTCAAATTTCCTTACCGACTTGATGAGGAAGTCCGGTGGTAATGCTAAGTAATTCTTCCAATTGATGTAGAGTGCCTGACGGTAAAATCAGTTATATTTACCAGTCACTGTTGAATCAGTGGTTTCGTCCCGACTTGATGACGAAGACGGACGAAGATTTGAAATAGTAATTCACCAGCGGGTTGCCGTGCAACTATCGTTTCAGTTTCCGGAGATCTTTCACCAATCTGAGTACCATTCATTTCTGCAGTTGGCAAATTTCCGGGTTTATTAGTATTCAACCGCCTTTCACCTTGATTGTTTAAGAGCCGTTCGCTTCTCACCCAGTCAGGCCCAAGCCGTTTGAATAAGGGCGGCTGTTGCACCCCAAAATTTGCCTAACCTTTTTCCTTACCTAGCTTGTGTTTCATTGCATTCATTTTAACATTAGCATAGGCATTGCATTGACATGTGTACAGGAATCAAGGAGTGTGCTTATCAAGAAAAAGGATACACAAGGTTATCCAGCTATTCAAGAGTCTTCACTCAAGTGTTCAAGAGTTAATATCCTCATCAAAGAATTCAAAGATCCTCAGAAGAGTGGCTAAAGCCAAGTGTGCACATCTCCTAACTTGATGGTTGTGGGAGATCATCTAATGATGTTGAATCCATAAATATGGACTTAAAGCATTGAGAGATCACATGAGATGTCTTGAGAGTTATTATGGAACTTGGGCAAGTCATTATGCAAGGTATAAGAAGCTACAACCAAGATTGGTGCAATTAGGGTTTCATCTGATCAACCCTAAGTCAACAGGTGAATTGAAAGAGGCTGAGACCTAATTTCAAGGCCATGTGATAATGGAATGATATGTTGAGACACCCAAGGGATGATTCCAAGACCAACTCATCAATAATCAAGAGTGTGAGAAGTTACTAAGCCAGGGTTTCTAAGCTTGACAGTGTAAAATCCCTTGTTTAGTGCCTAACTTCAAGACCACATAACTCAAGATACCAGTTTCATCTCATCTTGACCCCAACATGAGACTTGTAGAGAATATTCCTAGCTTTATTTTGAGTACTATAAGTCCTTGATAGGGTTTATAGAACTCAAGTTATGAAGCAGACAAGTTACAGGTCATCAGATGAATGTGATTTTGGTTCTTGAAAGTCAACAAAACTCCCATGCCATTTTTGACCTAGAAGGAGGTCTCACCTGTCCCTGACCCAAACATGAATGTTGTTCCTCATGATATTAGCTTTCCAAATAGTACTAGAAGTCCTTGATTGGATTTGTAGAACTCAAGATATGGAGCTTGCAAGGCAGGGGTATTTTGGGAAACTTGGATTATAAGTCACTTTTGGTTATAGGTCCATTTCACCATTTTGCATGCCTCAAATGCAAATTTTTCCAACTTGAAAGTTGCTCAAAATGGGGTTATTTGATCAATCAAAAACCAAGGATCCATTGATATGGATTGGATTGAAGATTGGTTGAAGAAATTTTCATGGAAGGAGCTCTAAAAAGGCATTAAAAGTCAAAAATCCAAATTAATTCATAATGCATCATTTCAAGACATATTTGTGCATATTTTGAGCACACTTTGAATTTCAAGAACAATGGAATTCATGGATTTGAAAGTTGAGCCATAAAAACACCTCATTTTACAAGTTACTTAAGCTTGAAGAAACATAATCAACATCCACCATTAATCAAAAAACAAGGATGAAACTTCCACCATTAGATCAAACACATTGCCAGCAACATGATTGAAGCTATTCCAAGGCTTTGCAGGCTCTGTTTTACAAGCTTCACATTCACCACAAGCTTTAAAAAGTGAAAATCAATTGGGTTGTTTTAGACCTTCATTGGGCTTATTATCCATCAAGATCCAAAATATATAAGCTGGTGGTCATGTACAATGGTTCGAAGATGAAAATTGGTGGCAGTTAGAGCAGTTACAGTTGCAACAAACTCAAGAGAAGTGAGAAATCGAATTTCATATTTCAGCCTTTCTCAAGGCAAATTGAAGATCAAGAAAGCTTTGGGAGGTTCCATTGAAGGTTTCTAGATTGAATTGAGCAAGAATCATCACCAAATCACCTCTCTGTGCAAGCTCCAAAACAGGTTTCTTTCTTTCCATCATACACTCAATTCTGGATGAATTAGCATGTGATATTTAGGTGGTTAGGTTCCTTGATGAGCGTAGTTTGATTTAGGATAGTTTGGAGTCTGATTATGACAATTTTTGGCATGACACCATTTCCTTGTAGCTATCGTTTTAGCTTAATTATAGGTTAGGAATGAATTTCGGCTGTGGATTATTGGTGTATGTAGAGAGACGAGAGAATGGTATAATAAATTCCAAGTTTTGGGAACTTTTCGTGACTGGCACGGTGGCATCCCACCGGAGTCTTCTCCGGCCACCGTCTGTGAGTTTCCCCCTCTTCTCAAGTTTGAATCACCAGATGTGATATTAACCCTGAGATCTTGATAGATCCTTGACCCCATCCCTTCATACAACGACTCTGGTTAGGTTCAGTTAGTTTTTGAATTTTTAATTGACGTGGCAGCATATTAATCCTTGGATCAGGTGACTAGATGGTTAGACGGATAGGATTAAGACGTACCATAGTCTTAAGTTGACTGAAGTGCATGGGAACCTCTGAATTTCATTAAACGAATTGGACCTGGGCCTAAAGTTGATATTGGCACCCGCCCTTTATGGCCCATGGAGCTTTTTAACGTGTTATTTTTGCTATTCAGCACGCAGATTTAATCATTTTCATTCTTTTTCTTTATTTTGTATGTTTTAAGGCATGATTGTTTTAATCCATTAAAAATAGTGAAATGCATCCATAATTCCTGAAATTTTTTTCCCATGATTCCTTAATGTGTTAAATGATTTTACATGTTGCTGGATTAATTTTTTAAAGAAATTTTCAATTTAATTAGAATTTTCTTTGATTAGTCATTTCTTTAATTGTGAAATATGCATGCTAGCTTATAGGATTTTATTTCTTATGCAATGCTTAGAATTAATCCCTGATTTTTTGTATGTAGTTACTAGATACCCTAAGTGACCTTTAGGTATTTTTATCCTGATTTTTAAGTTCCATTTGATTAGAGTTAGAAGTAGGTCTTTAGAACCTTTCCCATTTGCATTCTCCATGGCACATATCAAGGTTTTGCATTCTGTTCATACCCTTAGGCTTGGAATCTTGACTTGAAATATTGAACATAGCTTCCTAACATCTTGAGGATCCCGTAGAATTTTTATTAGAATTTTTAGGATTGTTTTCCTATTTTTTATAGGTTTTACATTATGGCTGTTGTTAGGGTGTTCCCCATTTGAACCTCCACCTAGTTTTGCCCTTTAAGTGATCTTTAGGGAATCCTTAGTCACCCAATAATTACATGAACCCATAATACATAGGTTGAGACCTTTGTAGGGTATTTTTCAAGCCTTTATGATGTCATTAGCTCCCTTAGGATGGATTTCCTTTAGAGATTAACTATTAGGGTTTCTTTAGAAGCTTTAGGTGATTATTTTTTCCTTCCCCATTCCTTATCCTATGATTTAGGGTTCCTTTGTGGGAGCCTAGTCCTTCCTTTGGGAGGACTAAAGGCATACCATGAATGGTAAAACCCTTGAGGATACAATATTTAAGATGATTGGTTGATGCCATGGTGGATTCCTTTGGTCTTCCCCATGCTTCCCATCATCATTCCATCTTTGTCCATTGATCTGAGGATCTCTCTTGTGAGAGCCTGGTCCTCCTTTTGGGAGGTTTAATGTGCATTCCATAAAGAGGTTGAGCCTTAGAGGACTCTTGTGTTGATACACAATGAACCTAAAACCCTAGTTGTTCATTAGGTTCCACCCTTTAAATCATCTCTTTGTCCATTGATCTGAGGATCTCTCTTGTGAGAGTCTGGTCCTCCCTTTGGGAGGTCTAATGTGCATTCCATAAAGAGGTTGAGCCTTAGAGGACTCCTATGTTGATACACATTAACCAGATACCTTAGATTGACACCTAGGTTCCACCATTCTCATCTGTCCTACATTCTTAGGATCTCTCTTGTGAGAGCCTGGTTCTCCCTTTGGGAGGTCTAATGTGCATTCCATAAAGAGGTTGAACCTGGGATTGACTCTTGTGTTGACACACATATAAACCTGATGTAGCCTTGGGATGACTTCCTTGTTGCTCATCTAGTTTATCTCTCTCCTAATGAATTGATTTCATTGCCTGCTTGCTGTGATGCATTAGAATAGACTTGCATGAGTAGAATACTCTTATTTAGGTGCATGATTGCATTAAAGGTTGAGCTTGTCTCCCTTTGCATGGATGTTTATCTTCCTTTCATACTTGACATGTTTGCATTTAAAGGTTGAGCTTGCCTCCCTTTGCTTTTGTGCTTTCTCTGTGCATCTCTGTTTGCATCCCATGTTTGCATTAAAGGTTGAGCTTGTCTCCCTTGCTTGTACTGTTGCATTGCATGTGCATCCAGTTGGTTTGTATTTCATCTGCTTGATAGCTTTGTTTTTCTCCCCTCTGGCATGTTCCCTTAGGACTCTCACCTCCTTGCTCAAGGATATTGATGATAGACATTGGGATGAATCCATGCATGATAAAAGTAGGGTAGATTCCCTTTCAAACTCAACATTAGGGCCATATTGTATGACAATAGTAGGATGCTTGATAGTTTTCCCTGTAGAGTCCTTCTCTCTTCTCACCTTCAAACAAAATCAAAATACGTAATAAAGGATCATGAATATCGTACGTTACGAGCCTTAAGCTACTTAGGAAATGGTTATTGGAGGGTTTCCTTTCAGTAATCAGGATGTTTAGTGTGGTACCCTTTGGGTGACATGCGACGCATTCACTCCTGAGTCATAGTCTCTAATGCAGTATGAATTACAAACATTCATAAAAAAACACTTCTTTCCGATAAAAGACAAAAACAAACATCAAACTTCTTTTGCCCTTTGGGGCTTCTTTATTCATAAAACCTTTTCAATTGAAAAGAGTGTTGTTAAGCTTCGGTTCTACCGCAAACAGGCATTGTCCCTAACTGTTGGAACTGTTGTTTAACCCTACTCGGGTAAAAACAATTGAATAAACCTGTGTTCCGTTTTATGCCGAACTACGTTGGCTCTGATCTCTCATACCTATTGAGAGTACGTAGGCACAAGACGCGATGTCTTGGCGAGCAACCTTCCCCCGTCACCCGTAGTTAGCCGAACTACGTTGACTCTGACTTTCCCATTGCACGAGGGAATACGTAGGCCCAAAGCTGCGATGCTTTGTCGAGTCCTTTTTCTTTTCTTTTGTCCCATACCATTAGCTAGATAGATAAACAACCCTTTAGATAAACACGCAAGCGTGGATCTCGTTGAGTACAACGGACGTGAGGGGTACTCATACCTTCCCCTTGCGTAACCGACTCCTGAACCCGAGATTTGGTTATGATGACCCATCTTATCCCTTTTCGCTAGGTTTTTCCTGATCGTTTCCTTTCCCTCCTTTGGGATAAATAACGATAGGTGGCGACTCTTCTGTCATTTCAGGAGTTTGCATCTGTTGTAAAACATTATGCCTATTTACAGGCTCGTTTATCAATAAACATACATTATTCAGTATTCTGTTTGCTTGGTGTTTGTTTTAGCTTTTATCTGTTTTGTTTGCCAAAAAACGCCCGATGTTTTTATTAAAATGCGCATACATAAACTTGCAGGCCTAGGCCGATAATTGTTAAAACATTGAATTATTTTAGCATTGTCACAGATGATAACCTTGATAGGTCCCTTTGTAAAGGGTATCTGGTCAATTTGTTCATTGTTGTTGCAGGGTCGCCACCCTCCAGGAAGTGTGCCCAAAATGCATCCTAGGCAGGATCATCATATCCCCAGCTGAGTCATATACAGAATGGACACTTGTTCCCAGCAGTGGGTCAACACACAATTTTCTCCAGCAGATTGTCTGTAAGGGTTCAGCTCTCAATAGTTCAGACTGAGGTCTCCGGTAGAGTTGAGTTCCCCGCATAGTTGTATTCTCCCTGGAAGGTAAGATTTATTCCAGCGTCTAGTCATCTAGCCTCGGCCAAGTTTGCAGTTCCCCAAAAGAGTCAAACCCTGGAAGGCTGTTCCGGCCATTGTTTGTCTTCTCCAGCAAGAGAGAGTGTTTCAATAGTTGTTGCTATACTTCCCCATCAGAGTCCGTATCTCCAAGAAAGTTCTATCTGCGAAGGCCGTACAGTTTATTTCTGCAGTCGGCATCTTTTCCTCAGCAGTTTGTGGTTCGTATACCCAGTTGAACAAGTACATGTTCTCGTAGAATTTTGTTTCCCAGCGGAAGGGTCGTCCGAGGTTCGTTTCCCCAGGTTAAGTCTGATTGAAATTGGCGTGTTTCGCCTTCCCAGTAGGATGATTCCTTCTTCTTGACAAGAGGGTTCTCTCTTTAGCATTTATTTTGCTGATTCGGTTCCGTAGCATTTTGCATGCATGCATAGCATCTACCCTAAACACGTAGCATTTCCATTTTGTATGGAGCATTACGCCATTTTCGAACATATGCACGTGAAACATGAGCTAGGTGGGTACGGTTCTTGTGTGCAGGTGTTTCTCCAGCGGAGTTACTCGGTTAAGTTCGTCGGAATCCTTAACAGATTTATTCGGTTAAGTTTTCCAGAACCCCCAAAGCAGAGGTAAATCTCTCATCTCCCTGTAGAGTAGTATGGTTGAAGCTTCTCTTTGCAAGGGTCTGATGACGATGTTCGGGGCTATCCAATTCAGATGACGTGTTTATGCATATCGGACAGTGATGTCAAAAGTTTACCGAGATTTTGATTCTCCATTTATCGGGCGGTGACGTCTGGAGGTTATCAGAGAAGATTGCTCGGCGGTGATGTCAGAGGGTTATCAACTTCATGCTTTATTTGGTGGTGATGTCAGTAGTTGGTTACCAACTTCATAGATGACTGGTGACGAGATCCGGAAGGTTATCCCCAGTAGAGGATTGACGGTGATGTCAGATGATTTCCTCCGATGGATTAGTGAATCTTGGCGGTGAGGTCAGGTGTGTATCAGATATGTGATTGTCCGACGATGAAGTCAGATGCTCAATCTTGACGGTGAGGTCAGACGTTTCTTGTTATTATGTTTATGCAACAGTGATGTTGGAATGCTATCAACGAAGATGTGACGATGAATTCAAATGTTTCTTATGATTATCCAGCGGTGATGTTGGAATGTTATCGACAAAGATATGACTGTGAGGTCAGGCGTTTCTGGGTGATATGATTATCCAGCGGTGATGTTGGAATGTTATCAACGAAGATGTGACGATGAAGTCAAATGTTTCTTGTGTTTATCCGGCTGTGATGTTGGAAAGATACCAACGAAGATATGACGGTGAGGTTAGGTGTTTCTTGTTGGTAAGGTTGTTCGGCGATGATATTGGCATATTAGCAATAGAGTCATGACAGTGACGTCAAATGTTTACCTAGATTGTGGTTCTCCACTCGTCTGGCGGTGATGTCAGTAGTTGTTGAACAACTTTATGGAGGCCTGACGGTGAGGTCAGATGTTCTGCTTCGACTTGAGGTCCATATTTGGCGGAGAGGTCAGGTGTTTCCCTTCGACTTGAGGTCGATACTTGACGGTGATGTCAGAATTTTCCCTTCGACTTGAGGTCGATACTTGATAGTGATGTCAGAGGGGTCCCTTCGACTTGAGGCCGATACTGGACGGAGTCACTTGAGGAAGTTCTCCAGAAGCCCCAGCGGAGTCCGAAGTTTCCCTTAGACTTGATGAGGAAGTTAGACGGAGATGTCAGGAAGTTCTATCCCTAGCACGTTTCCGGCCGGCAACGACAAATGTTTCTTAGACTTGATGACGAAGTCTGACAACGGCCAATGTTCCTCCGACTTGATGACGAAGTCCGGCAACAACGCCACAAATGTTTCACAGACTTGATGACGAAGTCTAACAACCATGTATTTCTTCTGGACTTGATGACGAAGTTCGACAACGACGAAGATTTCCTCCTAGACTTAATGATGAAGTCAGACTATGATGTCTACAAAAACTTTCTTCCCGACTTGATGACGAAGTTCGACAGAAGATGTTTTCCCTCCAGACTTGATGATGAAGTTAGACAGTAATGTCAAATTTCCTTACCGACTTGATGAGGAAGTCCGGTGGTAATGCTAAGTAATTCTTCCAATTGATGTAGAGTGCCTGACGGTAAAATCAGTTATATTTACCAGTCACTGTTGAATCAGTGGTTTCGTCCCGACTTGATGACGAAGACGGACGAAGATTTGAAATAGTAATTCACCAGCGGGTTGTCGTGCAACTATCGTTTCAGTTTCCGGAGATCTTTCACCAATCTGAGTACCATTCATTTCTGTGGTTGGCAAATTTCCGGGTTTATTGGTATTAAACCTCCTTTCACCTTGATTGTTTAAGAGCCGTTCACTTCTCACCCAGTCAGGCCCAAGCCGTTTGAATAAGGGCGGCTGTTGCACCCCAAAATTTGCCTAACCTTTTTCCTTACCTAGCTTGTGTTTCATTGCATTCATTTTAACATTAGCATAGGCATTGCATTGACATGTGTACAGGAATCAAGGAGTGTGCTTATCAAGAAAAAGGGTACACAAGGTTATCCAGCTATTCAAGAGTCTTCACTCAAGTGTTCAAGAGTTAATATCCTCATCAAAGAATTCAAAGATCCTCAGAAGAGTGGCTAAAGCCAAGTGTGCACATCTCCTAACTTGATGGTTGTGGGAGATCATCTAATGATGTTGAATCCATAAATATGGACTTAAAGCATTGAGAGATCACATGAGATGTCTTGAGAGTTATTATGGAACTTGGGCAAGTCATTATGCAAGGTATAAGAAGCTACAACCAAGATTGGTGCAATTAGGGTTTCATCTGATCACCCCTAAGTCAACAGGTGAATTGAAAGAGGCTGAGACCTAATTTCAAGGCCATGTGATAATGGAATTATATGTTGAGACACCCAAGGGATGATTCCAAGACCAACTCATCAATAATCAAGAGTGTGAGAAGTTACTAAGCCAGGGTTTCTAAGCTTGACAGTGTAAAATCCCTTGTTTAGTGCCTAACTTCAAGACCACATAACTCAAGATACCAGTTTCATCTCATCTTGACCCCAACATGAGACTTGTAGAGCATACTCCTAGATTTATTTTGAGTACTATAAGTCCTTGATAGGGTTTATAGAACTCAAGTTATGAAGCAGACAAGTTACAGGTCATCAGATGAATGTGATTTTGGTTCTTGAAAGTCAACAAAACTCCCATGCCATTTTTGACCTAGAAGGAGGTCTCACCTGTCCCTGACCCAAACATGAATGTTGTTCCTCATGATATTAGCTTTCCAAATAGTACTAGAAGTCCTTGATTGGATTTGTAGAACTCAAGATATGGAGCTTGCAAGGCAGGGGTATTTTGGGAAACTTGGATTATAAGTCACTTTTGGTTATAGGTCCATTTCACCATTTTGCATGCCTCAAATGCAAATTTTTCCAACTTGAAAGTTGCTCAAAATGGGGTTATTTGATCAATCAAAAACAAGGATCCATTGATATGGATTGGATTGAAGATTGGTTGAAGAAATTTTCATGGAAGGAGCTCTAAAAAGGCATTAAAAGTCAAAAATCCAAATTAATTCATAATGCATCATTTCAAGACATATTTGTGCATATTTTGAGCACACTTTGCATTTCAAGAACAATGGAATTCATGGATTTGAAAGTTGAGCCATAAAAACACCTCATTTTACAAGTTACTTAAGCTTGAAGAAACATAATCAACATCCACCATTAATCAAAAAACAAGGATGAAACTTCCACCATTAGATCAAACACATTGCCAGCAACATGATTGAAGCTATTCCAAGGCTTTGCAGGCTCTGTTTTACAAGCTTCACATTCACCACAAGCTTGAAAAAGTGAAAATCAATTGGGTTGTTTTAGACCTTCATTGGGCTTATTATCCATCAAGATCCAAAATATATAAGCTGGTGGTCATGTACAATGGTTCGAAGATGAAAATTGGTGGCAGTTAGAGCAGTTACAGTTGCAAAAAACTCAAGAGAAGTGAGAAATCGAATTTCATATTTCAGCCTTTCTCAAGGCAAATTGAAGATCAAGAAAGCTTTGGGAGGTTCCATTGAAGGTTTCTAGATTGAATTGAGCAAGAATCATCACCAAATCACCTCTCTGTGCAAGCTCCAAAACAGGTTTCTTTCTTTCCATCATACACTCAATTCTGGATGAATTAGCATGTGATATTTAGGTGGTTAGGTTCCTTGATGAGCGTAGTTTGATTTAGGATAGGTTTGGAGTCTGATTATGACAATTTTTGGCATGACACCATTTCCTTGTAGCTATCGTTTTAGCTTAATTATAGGTTAGGAATGAATTTCGGCTGTGGATTATTGGTGCACGTAGAGAGACGAGAGAATGGTATAATAAATTCCAAGTTTTGGGAACTTTTCGTGACTGGCACGGTGGCATCCCACCGGAGTCTTCTCCGGCCACCGTCTGTGAGTTTCCCCCTCTTCTTAAGTTTGAATCACCAGATGTGATATTAACCCTGAGATCTTGATAGATCCTTGACCCCATCCCTTCATCCAACGACTCTGGTTAGGTTCAGTTAGTTTTTGAATTTTTAATTGACGTGGCAGCATATTAATCCTTGGATCAGGTGACTAGATGGTTAGACAGATAGGATTAAGACGTACCATAGTCTTAAGTTGACTGAAGTGCATGGGAACCTCTGAATTTCATTAAACGAATTGGACCTGGGCCTAAAGTTGATATTGGCACCCGCCCTTTATGGCCCATGGAGCTTTTTAACGTGTTATTTTTGCTATTCAGCACGCAGATTTAATCATTTTCATTCTTTTTCTTTATTTTGTATGTTTTAAGGCATGATTGTTTTAATCCATTAAAAATAGTGAAATGCATCCATAATTCCTGAAATTTTTTTCCCATGATTCCTTAATGTGTTAAATGATTTTACATGTTGCTGGATTAATTTTTTAAAGAAATTTTCAATTTAATTAGAATTTTCTTTGATTAGTCATTTCTTTAATTGTGAAATATGCATGCTAGCTTATAGGATTTTATTTCTTATGCAATGCTTAGAATTAATCCCTGATTTTTTGTATGTAGTTACTAGATACCCTAAGTGACCTTTAGGTATTTTTATCCTGATTTTTAAGTTCCATTTGATTAGAGTTAGAAGTAGGTCTTTAGAACCTTTCCCATTTGCATTCTCCATGGCACATATCAAGGTTTTGCATTCTGTTCATACCCTTAGGCTTGGAATCTTGACTTGAAATTTTGAACATAGCTTCCTAACATCTTGAGGATCCCGTAGAATTTTTATTAGAATTTTTAGGATTGTTTTCCTATTTTTTATAGGTTTTACATTATGGTTGTTGTTAGGGTGTTCCCCATTTGAACCTCCACCTAGTTTTGCCCTTTAAGTGATCTTTAGGGAATCCTTAGTCACCCAATAATTACATGAACCCATAATACATAGATTGAGACCTTTGTAGGGTATTTTTCAAGCCTTTATGATGTCATTAGCTCCCTTAGGATGGATTTCCTTTAGAGATTAACTATTAGGGTTTCTTTAGAAGCTTTAGGTGATTATTTTTTCCTTCCCTATTCCTTATCCTATGATTTAGGGTTCCTTTGTGGGAGCCTAGTCCTTCCTTTGGGAGGACTAAAGGCATACCATGAATGGTAAAACCCTTGAGGATACAATATTTAAGATGATTGGTTGATGCCATGGTGGATTCCTTTGGTCTTCCCCATGCTTCCCATCATCATTCCATCTTTGTCCATTGATCTGAGGATCTCTCTTGTGAGAGCCTGGTCCTCCTTTTGGGAGGTTTAATGTGCATTTTATAAAGAGGTTGAGCCTTAGAGGACTCTTGTGTTGATACACAATGAACCTAAAACCCTAGTTGTTCATTAGGTTCCACCCTTTAAATCATCTCTTTGTCCATTGATCTGAGGATCTCTCTTGTGAGAGTCTGGTCCTCCCTTTGGGAGGTCTAATGTGCATTCCATAAAGAGGTTGAGCCTTAGAGGACTCCTCTGTTGATACACATTAACCAGATACCTTAGATTGACACCTAGGTTCCACCATTCTCATTTGTCCTACATTCTTAGGATCTCTCTTGTGAGAGCCTGGTTCTCCCTTTGGGAGGTCTAATGTGCATTCCATAAAGAGGTTGAACCTGGGATTGACTCTTGTGTTGACACACATCTAAACCTGATGTAGCCTTGGGATGACTTCCTTGTTGCTCATCTAGTTTATCTCTCTCCTAATGAATTGATTTCATTGCCTGCTTGATGTGATGCATTAGAATAGACTTGCATGAGTAGAATACTCTTATTTAGGTGCATGATTGCATTAAAGGTTGAGCTTGTCTCCCTTTGCATGGATGTTTATCTTCCTTTCATACTTGACATGTTTGCATTTAAAGGTTGAGCTTGCCTCCCTTTGCTTTTGTGCTTTCTCTGTGCATCTCTGTTTGCATCCCATGTTTGCATTAAAGGTTGAGCTTGTCTCCCTTGCTTGTACTGTTGCATTGCATGTGCATCCAGTTGGTTTGTATTTCATCTGCTTGATAGCTTTGTTTTTCTCCCCTCTGGCATGTTCCCTTAGGACTCTCACCTCCTTGCTCAAGGATATTGATGATAGACATTGGGATGAATCCATGCATGATAAAAGTAGGGTAGATTCCCTTTCAAACTCAACATTAGGGCCATATTGTATGACAATAGTAGGATGCTTGATAGTTTTCCCTGTAGAGTCCTTCTCTCTTCACACCTTCAAACAAAATCAAAATACGTAATAAAGGATCATGAATATCGTACGTTACGAGCCTTAAGCTACTTAGGAAATGGTTATTGGAGGGTTTCCTTTCAGTAATCAGGATGTTTAGTGTGGTACCCTTTGGGTGACATGCGACACATTCACTCCTGAGTCATAGTCTCTAATGTAGTATGAATTACAAACATTCATAAAAAAACACTTCTTTCCGATAAAAGACAAAAACAAACATCAAACTTCTTTTGCCCTTTGGGGCTCCTTTATTCATAAAACCTTTTCAATTGAAAAGAGTGTTGTTAAGCTTCGGTTCTACCGCAAACAGGCATTGTCCCTAACTGTTGGAACTGTAGTTTAACCCTACTCGGGTAAAAACAATTGAATAAACCTGTGTTCCGTTTTATCCCGAACTACGTTGGCTCTGATCTCTCATACCTATTGAGAGTACGTAGGCACAAGACGCGATGTCTTGGCGAGCAACCTTCCCCCGTCACCCGTAGTTAGCCGAACTACGTTGACTCTGACTTTCCCATTGCACGAGGGAATACGTAGGCCCAAAGCTGCGATGCTCTGTCGAGTCCTTTTTCTTTTATTTTGTCCCAGACCATTAGCTAGATAGATAAATAACCCTTTAGATAAACAAGCAAGCGTGGATCCCGTTGAGTACAACGGACGTGAGGGGTACTCATACCTTCCCCTTGCGTAACCGACTCCTGAACCCGAGATTTGGTTACGATGACCCATCTTATCCCTTTTCGCTAGGTTTTTCCTGATCGTTTCCTTTCCCTCCTTTGGGATAAATAACGATAGGTGGCGACTCTTCTGTCTTTGCCGACACCTTTTTTTTTCGCAATAGTTACATTAGGCATTTCAGTGCGGCCTCGAAGCATCTTCGGGCATCCTCAATGTCGCTGTTTAGGGTGACAACAGCCCCTCGCCTTGTGTAGTACTTCATTTTTAGGTGGACGGTGGAGGGCACCGTGGTGAGCTCGACCATCGTTGTCCTGCCCAGGATACATTTGTAGAGGGACGGGCATTCAATGACCAGGAAGCGGACATTGATCTCCTTGGCCGTTTCTTTTTCCCCGAAGGTAACCTTTAACTCCACGTACCCCCACGACCTTGTTGTCGTCCCGTTGAACCCTTGGAGGTCAGAGCCCACGTAGGGGGGCATGTTGGGTTCGTCAAGTTGGAGGGTTGTGAAAAGGTGGGTGTACATTATGTCCACCGAGCTTCCTCCATCGACCAGGATGCGTCTGACGTCGAAGTTTGTCATCTGTGCCCGTATCAGAAGGGGGATGTTTGAGTTGGGGGAGCCCCCGGGAAGCTCCTCGAGGTAGAAAGTGATCAGGTTGGACCGGCCACGAAACTTGTCGAGGGTGCTCATTTTGCCGGAGTTGCTGGTGATGAGTTCCTCAAACTTCCTTTTTACCGATCCCACTGATAGGTTCCTCGGGGATCCGCCGGAGATGACCATGGCCTTCAAAAAATACTCCCATCGGCTGGTGGGGCGTACAGGCTCGTCGGGCAGATTAGGCTCGGACGGGAGGCCGAATTTTTTGAGCGCGAACCAATCCTCAGGCTGGCTGATGATGAGGGCAACCTGTAGACCGTTGTCACCGTCAGGAGAAGGGAGGTCCTCGACTCTCTTGGCCTCGGGAGCATCTTGTCGCGGGGCTTCTCCTCCCCGAGTGTACCTTTTCAGGTGCCCATCCTTGATCAAGATTTCGATCGCGTCCTTGAGGTGGATGCAGTCTTCCGTAACGTGCCTGTGACTTTTGTGGAAGCGGCAGAACTTCGATTTGTCCATGTTGGGTTTGGGGGGTGTCGGCCTGGGGAAGCGGACGCCCGCCTGGACAAACTCCGTTTTGGTGCACTCGGCCAATATGCGCTCGCGGGAAGCAACTAGAGTTGTATACTCTATGAATCGGCCGGCAGGACCGCGCTGCTCACGGGGGAGATCCTCCTGTCGGCAATCTCCTCTGCGTCGGTGGCTCGAGGCTCCGTCCTCTCGGGACTCGCGGGAGGTCTCTCGGTCTCGAGTGTCCCGGGCGGAGTTGGCCGCTTGAGTCTCCTCGAATCGGATGTAATGCACGGTTCTGTCGAGGAAGTCTTGTAGAGAGGTTGGTCGGTGTAGGGTCACAGCCTCGTAGAATTTGGAGTCGTGGCGCAGGCCTTGCTCCATCAGGTAACGCTTCATCTCGTCCGACGTCGTCACCTGTACTGCCTCTCGTGTGAACCTTTTGATGTACTTCCGGAGGGGTTCGTCGGGGGCCTGTAATATGGCGCCCAGCGCGGCCTCTGCCTTCGGGTGGCGTCGGGATGCTGTGAAGTGCCTCGAAAAGAAATCCTTCAGAACCCTCCACGACGTGACCGATTCCGGCTCTAGACTTTTGTACCACGTCATGGCACCCTTCCTCAGCGTTGTCGGGAAGAGTCTACATTTGATAGCTCCTCGAACATTCCGGTAGTCGAGCATGGCCTCAATATCTTCCAGGTGGTCGTCTGGGTCGGAGGTACCGTCATACGTCGAGAGTGCTGGGGGCTTCTCCATCCCGTGGGGGATGGGAGCCGCCATGATCTCTCGGGACAAGGGGGTCATGTAGTCGTCCTCGTCACTGAGGGTTGGCGACTGAGGGGGAGATGGCCCTGGTGGCGCAGGCGCTTGATTTCGCGTCCTCGGCCTCCTGACCGGAGGTTCGACCCGCGGCGGTCTGGTCGGGGGATCTCCCTTGGCTGGTCGTTGCTCTCGGACTTGTCTCCTAGGCGACCTGGTCTGTCCCACACTACTTCAGGTTGGGGACTTTCTAGTCGGGGTCGGCGATTCCTTCGGCGAGGGGAAGGACTCCTCGAATTTCCGTTCTGGTCTTCCCGCGGAGGGGACCTTAATGGGACTTCGTGCTCTAGTGCGCCAATTTGTGCGCTCTGTTGGAACAACAGCTGATTTGTCTGGTTGATGGCCGCGAAGAGGGCGGCCACCGTTAGGTCTGCTCCGGCCGGGATAAGGATGGGCTGGAACGCTGCCGAGCTCTGTGGTCGAAGAACAGTCTGGTGTGCAGCTTCCGCGGACGATGGAGAGGCAGTCTGGTCGTCCCTCTCGTCGGTCTCCGGAGGTTGGGATGCTTCTGTTTGCTTGTCGTCATTCACGGTGGGAGCGAGGATGAGGTCGTGAACGACATCGTCGTGGTGTGGGCTAGCCATGATCGCGGAATGTTGATGAAACTTTGGTTCTCTTCTCGGAGGTACGGGGAAGTTTTATGTTCCCACAGACGGCGCCACTGGTCTGACCTGACCAAAAGGGGATCACTGACTAGCCGCGTCATGCTGGATTTATGCATGTTCAACGGTGTATAGAAGGAGATGGGGGGTGTACCTGCAAGACACTCTGATGCCAAAGTAAGAAGTGGACAGAGTGATCACAAGTGCAGAAAAGGGTAAGAAGAGAATACCTGACCCTCTTGGAGAATAGGGTATTTATAAAGAGACCCCAGTGCAGGGCCAACGGTCATTTGAGTTGGGCTAGATGGTCAGGCCCAACCCAAGTGACTGATAGGGCTTACGTGGCGTAGTGAAGACCAGAACGTGGTCTTCGCCCTAGTTCAACTGCTCCGTGAACTCCGGAAAGTGGGTTGACCTGCTCTTTCGGGGTGGGCAGTTGGCGGATGACGTGTCCCCGCGGAGGGGAGTACGTGGAGAACGCGTGAAGGACACGTTTGTTCTACTCGACAGGGGGAGAAGGTCCTATCCGCGGAGGGTAATCTTTGCCCGATAGGGGACCTTGTGCTCGACGGCAATAGCCCAAGCCAGATTGGGCCTACTGCACATTACTTGGCTGGGTCTGCTCGGTCAAGTCAGGGCCCAGGCCAGAACATTATTATTATTATTATTATTATTATTATTATTATTATTATTATTGTTATTATTATTGTTATTATTATTCTTGTTATTATTATTATTATTATTGTTATTGCTATTATTATTATTATTATTATTGTTATTATTATTCTTATTATTATTATTGTTATTGCTATTATTATTATTGTTATTATTATTGTTATCATTATTGTTATTATTATTGTTATTATTATTGTTATCATTATTGTTATTATTATTGTTATTATTATTATTGTTATTATTGTTATTATTTGTAAGTACAGAATATGCCTAAGAGGGGGGTGAATTAGGACTTTAGAACTTTTTCCGGTTTTTATGGTTTCTTGAAATTTTACTGGTTTGTGTTCTTGGTTATGAAAGCAGTAGAAAGTAAAAGAACAATGGACACCAGGATTTATAGTGGTTCCCCTCACAATCCGAGAGTACTTCACTCCCCTTTCAACACGAAAGAGAGTTTTCACTATTGTTTAATAAAGTACAACCTATCACACCATCAACCGGTGAGGCCTACTATCAAACAATAAAACTAACAAGTGTACAAGAACAATCCTCTTGTAAACACTCACCCTTGTGTCCAACAATCCTGGATCACAAGTCAGAATACAAATACTTGTAATGATTTTGTTTTGAGAATAATAATATCAATAATTGATCTTCTCCAAATGATCAAAATTCACTCTTATAATTTTCAACACAAGTGTTCAACAGATGAATATGAAATTTTTATGCAAATATGAACACTTAGAAAAGATTTTGAAAATGGTGAATTTGATTCTAAGAATATTTGAAAATGAATGTTGGAGGTGTTTTGAGGTTGGAGATGTTTTTCAAAATTGAAAAACTCAGAATTTATATGAGTAAACACACCTTTTCCAACAGGTATATTTGAGTACACTTCAAAATGTGAACTGGTATAATTTTCAAACCATTTTTGAACTTGAAACAAAGTCATTTTTCAAAATACGTTCAGTGTTAATCGGTTAACCTATATGGTTAATCAGTTAACACTTGAACGTTATTCAAAAATATTCAAAATTTGAAACGGTTAACCGGTTAACCTATATGGTTAATCGGTTAACACTGCTATTTTTCAGAAAAATACTTTTAAAAATAAATGTTATACCAATTCTAAAGTTTCAAAAACATGCTAATGTAATATGCCAAAATGATTGATGTTTTTGAACACTTGTATATCAATTATAAGGATAGATTTTGATATACCCGCAATGCATCCAAGTCTTGAAGAATCATAGTTCCATATGCAGCTTGACTTGAAAGATAGCTTGACTTGATCTTGATTCCTTTGAAAGACTTGACTTTTTGCAACCAAGAGATGAACTTGAGTAGTGTTGACATCATCAAAACTTGAGGTTGAAGCATGCTTCTACATTCTCCCCCTTTTTGATGATGGCAATCAAAAAGTGTTGTGCGATATCTTTTGGTTCTTGATATGGTTCTCCCCCTATGTCTAGCAACTCCCCCTATCTTAACAGAGGAAAGAAATCTGCACACAGAGAGACATTAACAGAACCAAGCTCTTCTCCCCCTTTGACATCAGCAAAAAGGAAGAGCTTTCAAAGAAAACACAAGATAGCAGCATATATAGTAGTAAGCACACGCAAAGCCAAGTAAACACATAGCATAAAAAGTAGTACATATAAAATGCAGCAAAAAGGAAATTGTACTTGTTACAATAAAACATAGTTCAAATGGAAGCATAAAACTTAAGACTAGAAAGCAATACTGCGAGTTACAAAGCCAAATTAAAACAGAGTTCAAACATAAATGAAAACATAAGCAACAAAAACTAGAAAACAATGCAATAAACGACATCAACAGCAACATATTCTCTAAAGATCCTCATCAGCCATATCCTCCTCCTCTTCTTCCTCTTGTCCTTCATTTTCTTCATCAGATACAACAAGGTTGTCTGTGTTGGTGTGGTGAGAGGAAAGTACAAGGTTTCGGAGAGAAGCAATGGCTCGGGAGGTTTCTCTATGCTGAGTCATTATAGTTTGGTAAAGGAACTCATTTGTAATGCCTCCTTCAGGTACGGGATAGGCTTGGTTAGCATTGGCTCCTTCATCTGAATATTTGTAAGTACCGTCAGTATCCTTAAAAATTCCAGTATTCTTGACAATTGTAATCTCGTTGATCTCATTGGTGGTTGATTTCATCTTGATGGTTGGTTCACGGTTAAGATCCAAAGTAGTCAACTCCAAAATTCTTGATACCAGCCTTGCATAAGGAAGACGGGTTGAAAGAGATAGTTGTTGTTGAAGGTGATACATGATGGTCAGAATCCAATTGACACGAATCTTGTTCTTGATGGCGAAAAGGAGTTGCATTTCCAGATCATTAATTTGGGCATGATTCGAATCCTTGGGAATCAGCACATAACAGATTATGTAGTGAAGCATCCGATCAGAAACGGTAAGATTCTTTGCATAGCACAACAGACGAGCAGTGCGTTGGTTGGCGATAATCATCTCCTTTGGAAATCTGCAGATCTGATAGTAGAACTCCATCTTATCGTAGTTTGACCACGGCTTTTCCACGTGGTTAACTCCCTTTCTCAGAAAGTACCCAGATGATGGTATGTTCAGCATTGCAGCAACATCAGACAGATTTTCTTCAACAACACAGTCTCTAACAATTGTTTTCATAATATGCTCATCATTTGCATTTATAAACACAGACAGTTTATGCAAAAAGGATTTGACAAGATCCGGGTAGCAGTTTCCAGAATCCGACACAAATTTATCGATCCTCTAATATTTGAGCAAAGCAGGAAAATCAAAAGATGATGCTGGAAAAGCCTTAAGATTCACATACTTTACCGGGAGGATGGAACGAACTCGGACTTTGAAATCCATTATGCGCTTCTTGGTTGTTTCCATAGGGATATCTTCTTCATCAGATGCAAAATGATGTTCTGGTAGCTTTCCCTTGCCGCGATGTGATCCTGAAGCCATGGATGAAAGTTTGAGAGAACTGAGGTTGTGGGTTCTGAGGAAGTTAGGGTTTGAGAAGTTGTGGGGATGGTTATGAGGAGTTATCCAACTTTAGAGAGTGGGAGAGAGAAGTTAGGGTTTGAAGAGGGAAGTTCCACAAAACTCTTTAAGAGAGGATATGATTTTGGATATGGATTTGGATTCTTAAGAGAATATGGACCACACAAAAAAATGCATATATCATAAATAATATTTTCAAAAATTTAATTAATTTTCGTTTCTGATTTTTAGAAAATTTAACAGTGTTAATCGGTTAACCATATAGGTTAATCGGTTAACACATTAAAAAATTGAGTCAGAATTGAAAATTTAACAGTGTTAATCGGTTAACCCATATGGTTAATCGATTAACACACTCGAATTTTTGAAAAATACTTAAAAACAGAATGCATACACATGAAAACACAACACAAATAATGCATACATATATTAGAGAAAAGGTCAAATGTCACCTTCATCAAGGATCCCAAGTTCTCGCCGAATTTTGTAGAATGGTTCTTTCGCCAAGGGTTTGGTAAAGATGTCGGCGAGTTGATTGTGCGTGTCGACGAAAGTAACATCTACATCTCCATTCAATACGTGATCTCGAAGGAAGTGATGCCGGATATCTATATGTTTTGTTCTTGAATGCATGACCGGGTTCTTTGTAATATTGATGGCACTTGTATTATCACATCTAAGAGGAATGCAGCCGAGATCTATACCGTAATCGAGGAGTTGTTGCTTGAGCCACAGAATTTGTGCACAACAACTTCCTGCTGCAATATATTCTGCTTCGGCTGTACTGAGTGCCACACACGCTTGCTTCTTGCAGGCCCATGACACTAATGCATTCCCGAGAATGTGAATTGTACCGCTTGTGCTTTTTCTATCGGTCTTACATCCTGCATAGTCAGCGTCAGAGTAACCAACTAAAGAAAAAATACTACCTTTAGGATACCATAATCCAACGTTCATTGTCCCTTTGAGATACTTTATAATTCTCTTTACAGCTGTGAGATGCGATTCCTTCGAACTTGCTTAAAAGCGTGCACACAAACAAACGCTAAACATAATGTCAGGACGGCTTGCCGTCAAATATAGTAATGAACCAATCATACCTCGATATTTTGTTATATCAACTGGAGTACCGAATTCATCTTGATCAACGTATGTTCCGGATCCCATAGGAGTGGACATTACCTTGCAACTATCCATATCTAATTTCTTCAACAATTCCTTGCAATACTTGGATTGGTTGAGGAAGATGCCATCCTTAGTTTGCTTGATTTGTAGTCCAAGAAAATAATTCAATTTTCCCATCATGGACATCTCGAACTCTCCTTGCATCATAAGTGAAAATTCTTTGCAGAGTTCTTTGTTTGTTGATCCGAAGATGATGTCGTCGACATAGACTTGAACCAATAAAGTGTTTCCTTTGATCTTCTTTATGAACAGTGTCTTGTCAACCTTTCCTTTTGTAAATCCTTTCTCACATAAGAAATTGCTAAGGCGGTCATACCATGCTCTTGGTGCTTGTTTTAATCCGTAGAGTGCCTTTTTCAGTTTGTAGACATGTGAGGGATTCTTGAAGTCTTCAAAACCCGGAGGTTGTTTGACGTAGACTTCCTCATTAATTTACCCATTCAGGAAAGCGCTTTTGACATCCATCTGGAACAACTGAAAATTCATAGAACAAGCGTAAGCAAGTAGTATTCTAATTGCTTCTAACCTTGCTACCGGAGCGTACGTTTCATCAAAATCAATTCCTTCCTCCTGGTTGTAGCCTTGTGCGACCAATCTTGCTTTGTTACGAACTATGATCCCATTCTCGTCAAGTTTGTTCTTGAACACCCATCTTGTTCCTATGATGTGCTTATGGTCTGGTCTTGGTACAAGACTCAAAACTTGATTCCTTTCGAATTGGTTGAGTTCTTCTTGCATTGCTACAATCCATTGGCCGTCGCCTAAAGCTTCATCAATCTTGGTTGGTTCAATTTGAGATACAAAAGCCATGTTGAGACAAGCATCCTTTAGATTAAGTCGAGTTGCAAAGCCTTGGCTAATATCACCAATAACTTTATCTATCGGGTGATCTCTATGCGTTCTCCATTCCTTCGGAAGATCTTGATGTTCTTCAATGATTTGAGTGACATCTTCTTGTGGTATTTCTTGATTCTTTGGAATCTCTTCGTCGGATTTTTCATCAAACTTACCGAGATTATCTTTGTTGTTGTTGAGAACAAAGCATTTGCATCCGAATATGTGGAAGAATGCTATATTTGGTTTCCTTCCCTTGAACAACTCATACAGAGTCTTTTTGAGGAGTGGTCGAATATTGACACGGTTGCTTACGAAGCATGTTGTACTAACTGCATCTGCCCAAAAATATTTAGGAAGATTTGCACCGCTGAGCATTGTCCTTGCAAGCTCTACCAGTGATCTATTCTTCCATTCTACGACACCGTTTTGTTGAGGCGTCCTTGGTGCTGAAAAATTATGAGAAATTCCATACTCTTCGCAAAATTCTTCAAAGTCTGAATTTTGGAATTCTCCATCGTGATCGCTTCTTATAGAGGCTATGGTGAGTGATTTCTCATTCTGAATTTGCTTTGCATATTTCTTGAATGCTTTAAAAGCATCACTTTTCTGCACTAAAAACAATGTCCAAGTGTATCGAGAGAAATCATCAACAATAACTAGGCGTAGAAATTACCTCCGAAGCTTTTTGTTCTTGATGGACCGAAAAGATCCATATGCAACAATTGAAGTGGTCTTGATGTAGAAACCACTTGCTTGGATTTGAAAGTTGTCTTGGTCTGTTTTCCCTTTTGACATGCATCGCATAACTTATCCTTGATGAATCTTATCTTCGGAAAACCAACAACTAGATCATGCTTTATCAACTTGTTTAAATGCTCCATGTGAATGTGAGCAAATCTTTTATGCCAAAGCCATGCCTCGTTGTTGTTCGCCATAAGACACTTTACCTTCAAGGAAGAGTCATCAAAGGAAATCATAAAAATGTTATTATATCTTTTACCTTTTAGCAAAATGTCATGAGTGACTTCATGTTCTATCAAGCATTCCTCCTTTGTGAAGTTGATTCGGAACCCTTTGTCACACAATTGACTTATGCTAAGTAGGTTGTGTTTAAGGCCTTCCACATAAAGAACGTCTTCGATGATTGTACATGGAGGTGCACCAATGGTTCCAACTCCAAGAATTTTTCCTTTATTATCATCACCGTAAGTGACGTATCCTTTGGCCTTTAATGATAGACTTGAAAATTTGTTTATGTCTCCCGTCATATGCTTCGAGCAACCACTATCAAGATACCATTGATTTGTGGTTGTCTTCAAGCATGCCTACAAAACAAAATTAGGTAGTGTTAGGTACCCAAATTGCTTTGGGTCCTTGATAGTTAGTACCTTTTTCAACCCACACATAATGCCCCTTTGCAACACCAATATTACGTACATAGCAGGCATTAGGTGTGTGCCCTTTAATTCCACAGTAAAAACACGTAGGTTGAAAATGACTTCTATACCTAGGAATATAATTCTTTTTCTTATCAATTCTTTTCTTGTTATGATTTTGATGCTGAATTTTAGAAGTGCTTGTCTCTTCTTTAACAATTTGTTCACTTGCTCTTACAAAAATGGTCTTATTGGTGCTTGGTTTTGAAAATTTAGAATATCCCAATCCACTTTTATCATTAGGATACCTTTGATGTTTAAGAATTTCTTCCAAGCCAATTTGACCTTTTTCGTATCTTTCTAAAACTCTTTTAAGTTGAACAATTTGAAAGGACAGAGACTCACAATTCTTACATACAGATTTTCCAAAAGTCGAAGTATTCTCCAGAAAAGAGTGGTGGCTTGTTACTGCTTCCACCATCTTTGAAAACCGGGTTAGTACTAGCGGAAGCCATTAGGATTGATAGGAACAGGTTACCTTAACCAGGCTCTGATACCAATTGTAAGTACAAAGTATGCCTAAGAGGGGGGTGAATTAGGACTTTAGAACTTTTTCCGGTTTTTATGGTTTCTTGAAATTTTACTGGTTTGTCTTCTTGGTTATGAAGGCAGTAGAAAGTAAAAGAACAATGAACACCAGGATTTATAGTGGTTCCCCTCACAATCCGAGAGTACTCCACTCCCCTTTCAACACGAAAGAGAGTTTTCACTATTGTTTAATAAAGTACAACCTATCACACCATCAACCGATGAGGCCTACTATCTGTTGCACCCCAAAATTTGACCAACCGGGTCTCGCATTTGGCTCGATGTTTCGACGCATAACCGCATTCGCATCAGCATATCGCATACATTGCATTGGTCATTTGTATTGATTTTATCAGGGATCACAGCTCCCGTCTCGTGTTGCAGGTGTTTTTGATCAGTAGAATCGATTTTTGGGATATTTCGGTGCCCGTTTATTTTTACCGATTATTTTTGTGTCGTTCAGTGCTTATTTTGTCCCTCCGGGAATTATCGGGATTTTTCTGGATTTTATAGGATTTTTTAGGGCTTTAAATAGTTTTTAAATCATTTTCTAGGATTTAATAGAATTTTTAATATTTTTAATTCTTTTTTAAATCAATTCTTAGCATTTTATAGAATTTAAATTCATTTTAGGATTTATTAGAGATTAAATAGACTTTAATTTTTTTTAGAATATTTTTTGTTAATAGAAGTTAATGGTTTTAATATTAGATATAGAATAATAGATAGATATTATTGATTTTCTTTTATAGAAATAATAAGTGGATAGATTTCTCATATATTAGATAGGTTAATAGGAATTAGAGTTTAATAAATAATAATAGTCTCTTATAGAATTTACATAAAGTTTGAATAGAAATAATAGTTTTTTTTAGATTTTAATATAGGTTTTATTAGAATATTATTAGATTAGATTAATTAAGATTAGTTTAGTTAATTGAGATTAAATAGGATTAAGTGAATTAGCATTTTTTAAATACTGTTTTTCAGTTTCTTTATGCAGTTTTTTTTTATCCATTTTTGTATTGGGCCCATAAATTCGTTCAGCATTAGGCCCATCCAATTGTCCAAAGGGTTCAGAATGTCCAATTCGTGCAGCGTTTTCCAGTCTCTTCTGGAAGGTTCTGGGAGCATCCAGAAACGGTTCAATTTAAATACCAGCATGCACACACGTGTCCAATGGAGAGAGGACCCACTTTTCGCGTCCACGCTACGCCACGTATCCTCAGAATTTCTCTCTCTCTCAGCCACGCCTTCTCCACGTGGAAGGCATGCATGCCTCCACACGACTCTCCCCCTCCACCATCGTCACCACGTGGTGACCATGCAGCGTTCACCGGAGATCTCCACCGGCCGCCGTGCATGTGCTCCGGCCACCCCCAAACCCTCACCGGCGATCAGAATCCCCAGAAACCTCCCTTCATCTCCTTGATCTTCATCCCTTTCTTCAACCGATCCACCACAACCCACCGGAAAACTCATCAGCAATTCCAGATCTCCATCACCAACCTTCGATCCGTTCTTCTTCCTCCATCTCAACCATCATCAACCCTAAAAAACTCAGAAAAAATCCAGCACGATGAAGATTCATCGTCTTCAACAGATTATTCATCATCCTCATTTTTCTCCAGAAGACGCACCAAGATTCAAGGTTTTCCAACTGCTTCCAACCTTCATCAATTTTGTTCAGAGCGAAGCTCAACATCACACCAGCATCGTCTTCCAATCTCCAAAACGAAGTTCAACAAACAAACTTCAAGAATACTCATCAAACGGAGAACGCTCCATAAACTCTCAGGTCATCAATCTTCATCTGAGATCCGTTGAAGTTCATCAAGAACTTCACTCAGCAAGATTCCTCACACGATCCTCAGCACCTTCTGGAGCTTCATCTGTGGCGCATTTTCCAGAAAGTTTCCCAGAAACATTTTCACCATCAAGACGCATCGAAGATTCGTTGTGTGTCAAGAACACCTTGAAGAGCGTCTCAGATTCCCAGTTCCATGAGGTCAAGGATGAATTGCGAGGGTTTTCTTTTTGCTGTTCATTCTTTCGTTTTGCAGGTGGCGAAGCCGAGGTTGAGTGTGAGGAGGAACGATGGAGAGAACGGAGGAGGGAGTCTGAGAGAAAAGTTACTACGGCGGCGGAGAGGGAAGGAAGAAGCACTAGGGTTTTCAGGGTGAAAGAAGGAAGAAGAAAAATTGGGCCAGGCCCAATCACAATTTTTTTGGACACCAATCACCCTCACATTTTTGGGACAAATTCTGGGCCTAAAGCCCAATGTGTTTCTGGCACACCCAGACTTCACGCCACACCCCCCTGCGTTTTTGTGAAGAAGAATTGGGCTGGGCCCTCCAGTTTTTTTGTTTGTTATCTTATTTTCCTGTTAAACTCCCCTGTAAGCAATACACCCCCAGCCCCATTTTTTGTATTTTTTATTCTCTTTTAAAGATTTGAAAAACATGTAATAAAAAAGAAAAGAAGAAATATGTTTGAGAAAGAGAAAAATAGAGAAGAAAAGAAATAAAGAGAAAATAGAAAAATAGAAAAAATATATAGAAATATGGAAAGAAAATATTGAAAAAAAATGTGGAAAAAATATTGAAGAAAAATATAGAAATAAAAGAAAATATTTTTGAGAAAAGAAGAAAATATGAGAAAAGAAAAGGAGAAAAAAAAGGAAAAAAATATTAAAGTTTCGATTTAATATTTTTCAAGCATTTCTTTTAGGGATATTTTCATAGATTTTATTTTTCGACTTTTAGGACAGCTTAGAGGCCCATTTGTTAGGGGGCTATTTTCATTCGATTTTTTTCAAGAAAGAATAGGATAGCGTTTCCTAGGAGATTTATTTCAGTATTCAAACCATTGTAATCATTTTCCAGAGATGAATAAAACGAGATTTGAGCTGTGGTCCCGATAGTAGCCGAACTACAGCTGCTCTGATTCTTCGTACCAGACGAAGATATGTAGGCATAGGATGCGATATCCTAGCGAGCACATTAACAACTAACTTTTGTTCTCTCGCGGCTGTGCGATCGAGACTTTCCCGCTGACGACTAATTGATACCCTTTTTCTCTCTTGCCCAAATGCATTTGAGACTCAGCCATAGTTGTGACCATAGGTTCCCGACCCTGTGAAGCCAGTTGTTTTTCTCACTGCTGTGTGAGAATGTTTGTTTAGCCGTAGTTAGTCTGAACTACGCAAGGCTCTGATCTTCCATGCAGTGGAAGTACGTAGGCACAAGACGCGATGTCTTGGCGAGCCAATTTTCCCCGTAGTCCCGAACTACGTTGACTCTGACTTTCTCTCTTGAGAATACGTAGGCATAGAGTGCGACGCTCTATCGAGTCAGTTCCCTTCCGTTTAGATTTAGCAGCCGTAGATAGATTGTTTTGCATCCAGTAGACAACCCAAGCAAGCGTGGATCCCGTCGAGTACGACGGACGTGAGGGGTGCTAATACCTTCCCCTTGCGTAACCGACTCCCGAACCCAGGCTATGGTTGCGATGACCATACCTTTTCCCCGTTTTTTGCGAGGTTTACTTCGAGCGTTTCCTTTCCCGCTCTGAGGGATAAATAACGCACGGTGGCGACTCTTCTGTCAGCCGGCGCCGATTTTCGCAGTAGCAACAGCTGGCGACTCTGCTGGGGACTGCGATAGTTTCCTAGGGATTCAACGTCCCGAAAGCGAGTCAATTTTGGGGATCCAACGTCCCCTAAGAGAGAGTCAATCCTAGCGCTTGTTTGGGGCCTATTTATCGATATTATCTGTTGCTGTTGGGGTGTTACGGGTGTTCTATGATATTGAGTGAGAAGCCGGACCTGGGCTTGGAGTGCACCTTAGACTTAGAGTAGAAATTAGTGGGTGCCCGCTTGCTTTGCCTTGCTTTGGTGTCCCATGAAATCTACACTCAGACGAGGTTCTGCTGGTTGGCCTCCTGTCCCTTCCTTTGGTTGGCGTGGGTTGCTGGTTAGTTGGATTGTCGACTCTGGGAACCGATCATTTGGAAGTTAGCTGAGTGAGGCCTCTTCAGGACTTGACGATGCCACTCCTTCTGGGAATCGTATCGTCAGTTCTGAAAGTCTGTGACGCTGACGACCGCATAGGATGCCGTACCTTGTCAGATATAGGTCCACACCTGTGAGTGGGGGGTTTTTTTTGTGCAGGAAACTTGACTTTCAACCTACCCGTTATACTGGTCTTCTTTTCAGAGAACGTCTCCGTCAGCAGCGCAGCAGTATTCAGATTTTGTGTGGGGGCTGTGGTCCCATTGTTTGCTGCATTTTGCATATCATATGCATATCAGTGTTGCATTGCATATCATTCTCCAGCTAGCCAGAGTTCTGATCCAGCCTTTGTTTCCTGAAGGTGATTACCCGGAGTTTGGATTGAGCAGCTGTTGATTGTCAGAAGACCTACCTAGGGGTTGAGTAGATTTGAGCAGAATCAAGTGTCGAAGTCAGCTGAAGATTATTGGTAGCTATGTCTGAAGGCAATTTCCAGTCTCCTAACACCCTGACAGGGTTCACTATGGCGTCCAACCCTCTGTATGATTCCATGGAAGATTCCCCGCAAGTGAATAACGTTGCTGCAGACCAAGTTGTACAGCCTTCTGTTGAGAACCGAGATCGACATGAGCAGTTTGTTGCCCAGAATGAGCGTCCTCCTCCTGTCACCAATCAAGGTGTTGCTTTCCCTGTGATGAATTACCGAAGAGATATTCCAGCAGCTGGGATGGTAGATCCAAGAGCCCTTGACGATGGTAGAAGAGTCCGAGTGTTGGAAGAGCAAATGAAAGCTTTGAAAGCCAAAGATGCTGTCAACCTGGATGCGGTAGGCATGTGTTTGGTTCCTGACCTGGTGTTGCCTTACAAGTTCAAAGTGCCGAAATTTGAGAAGTACACGGGAGATAGCTGTCCAAAGCTGCATTTGATGATGTTCTGTCGAAGAATGACTGCGTTTGCGCGAAATGACAAGTTGATGATCCATTGCTTTCAAGATAGTCTGACTGGGGCATCTTTGAGGTGGTATATGCAGTTAGAGAGGAATCAGATTCAATCATGGATGGATTTAGCCAGAGCTTTTCTGAAGCAGTACGATTACAACCTAGACATTGCTCCTTATCGCATGCATTTGCAAGAGTTGTCGCAAGAGATCAATGAGCCTATCAGGAGGTATGCTCAGAGATGGAGAGAATTTGCTGCTAGAGTGCGTCCCCCGCTGTTAGACCAAGAGCTGGCAAGCATGTTTGTGGATTCCCTACAATATCCGTACTTCAAAAGATTGCTCGGAGTTCCGGCAAGTTTTTCTGACGTGGTAGCATTAGGAGAACGCCTTGAGTACTCCATAAGAATGGGGAAAATTCAGATTACTTCATATGATCAAGCTGGTGAAACTGAATACCCTTGTGACTATCAAAGTGAAGAAGAAGTGGTGATCAACTCAGTCATGCCAAAGATTGAATATCCTCGAAGCGAATCAGTGAATTTTGTTGGTTCATCATCTTATCAGAGATCAGTACCTCCTGTGGCTTGTTATACTGGACAGACAGCCGTGCCTGGGGCACCATATCAGGAATCTTATATCGCTTCCATTGCAAATCAGCGAACTCGTGGCCGAGGTTACCAGAATCAGCGTCAGAATCAGAGCCGACCTCGCAACAACTTGGAACGAAGGAATGCTCCTTTTCACCCAGTGCCGATGCCGTATAGCCAGTTGCTACCATCTTTGATTCAGAAGTCTTTGGTGGAGCCGAAAGCTCTTAAGCCAGTTCCAGAACCTTACCCTCCAGGGTACAATCCCCACGTTCAGTGTGGTTATCATGGTGGCTCCCCGGGGCATTCAACCGAAGATTGTAAAGCATTCCAGGCGAAGGTACAGCAGTTGATTGATCAGGATCGCATTTCCTTTCGAGAAGGATTTCTGTTTGTTCATCCCAACCGCTCAGCTGTCTAAGCTCATAGACTCAGAAGGGTATTCCCCAGCATAAGCCAGTGGTTCAGACAAGCAGGCGCCTCAGCATTGGCAGTTCTCAAGCTTTACATCATTTGCATCTGTAGTTTCTTTTTCTGTTAGTTACTACCTGCTTTTAAGCATTGTATGTTTCGAATGGTGATAATAATAAAGTGACTATGCATTTTTCTGAATTAATCATGTCGCTGTCGCTCATTTATGGCATTGCACTGACACTTGCATTTATTTCACTCCATTTTTTTCGCTGTGACTAGCAAAGTTAGGAGGGAGGATGACGAAACTGAAACTTATAACCAATCATTGTATGCTTTCAGATAAGACCGTACCGATGACGTACAAGGCATTGTTTCAAATTCCCCAAACACTGGAGATATAAGGAGTTAGTCCCTTGTTAACCACTTCGAGCCAGGAAGTAGAAGTTTTTTCGGACTTATTAACCCTCGCATCTTAACCCGGGGCAGGGTAGTTGTCAGTTAGCTTGACCAAGCATTCAAGTCTTGCAGAGGAGTGTTGTCTTTCAAGGACCAATCAGTTTATACCTTTCAAGAGGGCAAACCTCACCAATCAGGAGTGAGACAGTTACAATCCTTTCGGAGCAATCAAGACAACCAGTGTCACACGACTTTGTTCCAAAAGAAAGAAAAAAAGAAAGCCCGCTAAGTAAAAAAGAAAGAAAATCTAGAAAGCTAATACTTAGGCAAAAATCAGGGCATCCCGCTGGACTTTAAAAGAAATCGAAGAATCGAAAAGAACTCAAAATGAGCCAGTCCAGGCAAAAATTAGGGAATCAAAAGAATGAAAAAGAGGGAATAAAAAGAAAATTTTCCCCAGCAAACCACAAAGTCGTGTACACAGACACCCAAAGCGAAGAAGGAGTAACTATCACTCTAGGAGAAAAGCTTGTGAATTCCTTAACTGTGGTTCTTACCATTCAACATAGTTCTCGAAGAGGCGAGCGCTTGTGCCAGGTTAACTGAACCTTAGGATCGGAGATCATCACGTAGACAGGGTGGGTACAAATCAAAATTTGAGCCGAATATCCTTTGTTCCACGAACCGTGAACCCGACCACGATACAACCCTCAAAAGACCTAATTGAGGTAGGGTTATTCTGAAGCGCATTACGATAAGGTCGAGTAACCTGACTCCTTCTTGACTTGCTAGTCACATCTTGGTTGTATTTTTCACTGACCACGTAAGCACCGCGTTTGAACTTTGGTTCATTCGTCATTCACAATTATCATATGCATGTAAATGAGTGACAGCTCAAATTTTTTCAAAATCTGCATGAGCACTGCATTAAGATTACCATTCGTAGACAGACGATTCTAATTGCAGGTTAGTAGTTGGCATGAAAGAAGTTCCACCAGGGAATAATCAAATAGGACTGAGTAATCCAGCAGTCTGAACCAGAATGGTGTATGTTGTGAAGCCTTGTGAATCAGGGGCATTATCTTCCAGTAAGTTCGGAATCAGTCAGTCTGAGGACAAGTCCTGAAGTTTCAGTTGAGCAGGGGCAGTTTGTTTGAGAAGCAGTTGATCAGAAGGAGTCTTCTCAAGATCCAATCAGGGGCAATTATGCAGAGCGCTGAGATTTGAAAGCAGATGCTTCCGATGGATAATCAGATCGGGTTGAGTCGCTAGAACGCTCATTCAGGGGCAAGTCATCGCAGAGAATGTTGAAATCAACTGGGTTGTTAGGTGTTTAATTGGAGATTGAATTCTTTTGTCATACAGATACCGGGGCAAATATTCTCGAGGTCTTCTCGTAGCAAGCTGTTCAGAGCAATACTCCCAAGAGTTAGATTGGGGCAAGTTGAATTGTACTGGGGCAAGTCCTGCAAGCCAGTCTATATGTCCCCAGCTGAGTGTACCAGGGGCAAGTCATTCAAACAAGTTTGTTTATCCCCAGCCAGAGTTGAGTATCGGGGAATCATGTCAATACCCTTATCGAAAACCTTTCAAATAAGAAGATCTTGTTGTCGTTGGATCATTATCCTGCAGTTTAAACCTGTTGCGTGTTAGTAACCAGTAGTTTCCAAAGTCCAGTTCTCGCATGGCAAATCGGTAACCAGTTCTCGTCTGGCCCACCTTCCGTAAGCCGCAGTTCCCGTCCTGGTGCAGTTTATTGTAAGCAGCAGTTCCCGTCCTGGTGCAGTTTATTGGTAACCAATTCTCGTTTGGTCACCGTTTCTTCAAGTGTTGTATCAGTTCTCGCCTGGTACATGTCATCGTGTAATCAGTTCTCGTGTGTTTTACCCTATGTGTTATACCAGTTCTCGCCTGGTGTACGTTAGCTTTCAGCCAGTTCTCGCCTGGTTGTCTTTTTCTCAGTCTGTGATCCAGTCAGCTCGTCTGATGTTCAAAAACACAAAAACAAAAAATCAAGTCTCCTAACCTATTTTCCTATCAGTTCTCGCCTGATAGTCTACCTTTGAATGCTAGTTCTCGTCTAGTATTTCTTATACTTCCACTGTGTACATAGTCCACGTTTATTCTAAACCAGAAAAGCAAAATAAAAAAACCTAAAGGTATCTGACATAATATTTCCCAATGACTCGCATGTCGTCATGTTCCCCGATACGAAGCTCGATTAATGCCAGCGCTTCGAGTAATGTTTGAACTCCTTGTGGGTGTTGTTAAATCAGAATTGCCACTCTTCAGCAGATGAGAGTTGTTTATTATCCCCGGAAGAGTCGAGATTGTCTTTTACCCCGCATCAGAGTAGGATCAGGAGTATCTTCAGCAGATTAAGATTGATATCCTTGATAGTAGGAGCATTTCCAGCAGTGTGCTGTGTTCAATCAAACTCAGTTTGGGTCAATCCCCGCAGAGCGCAATCAGTTACCAATGGTTTGAAGAAAGCATCCCCGAGCAGAGTTCTCTTTCTTTCCCCAGTGAAGTCGTCAAGCAGGGTTGCCTTTTCATTTCTCCAGCAGGGCAGTTATCCCCAGAGGATTTGATTTCTCGTTTCCAGCATTTATTTTGCTGAGAGGGTTCTGTGACTTCAGGTCATCCCCAGTAGAGTTGACGTTATCTTCGGCATTTATTTTGCCAAGTGGTTTTCAGACCTGGTGTTCTCTGGCAGCTCGAGCATGCATTAGCATTTGTATATATAGTCATTGCATTTATCAAGCATATAGCATATCCATGCCGTCTGGGCATCGCATTTTCAAACAGAACGCATAGCATATCCATGTCATATAGGGCATTTGCATCATTTCAAGCATACGCATGTCGAAACATAGACCAAGATGGTTACCTATTGGATTTCGAATTTGTTCACCTGCAGAGTTGTTTGGTTCAGCTTCTTGTCTTCCCCAGCGGAGTGATTCTTCATTTGGGTGTTACGTCAGCATCGGGAAAAAAACAACAACAACGACAAAGATTGACATATATCAGACTTCTGAAGCTGCCCCTTTGTCAAAACAGGTGCAAGGCAGTTCCATTCAGAATTCCCCAGGAGAATTGTCCTCAAGTTCGCAATGAACTGTGAGTTGACCAGATTTGATCCCAGGAGAGAGATGGGAATCAAAGTGTTTGCTTTATGAAGCATTATTTCAATACTTGTGGCGTCACACAGGTGTTGAAAAGAAGAAGAAAATTGTATCAGAAAATTGACCAGATGTTGCCGAGACAACTAAACTTCAGTATTGGAAGCTATTCCTCAAGCAGTTTTGCAGTATATTCTTGCGGTTGGCAAATTTCAGGGTTCCATTTGTATTCAACCGTCATCTACCTTGAATGTTTGAAGGCTGAGCGCTCTTCACCCATTCAGGTCGAAGTCGCTTGAATAGGGGCAGCTGTTGCACCCCAAAATTTGACCAACCGGGTCTCGCATTTGGCTCGATGTTTCGACGCATAACCGCATTCGCATCAGCATATCGCATACATTGCATTGGTCATTTGTATTGATTTTATCAGGGATCACAGCTCCCGTCTCGTGTTGCAGGTGTTTTTGATCAGTAGAATCGATTTTTGGGATATTTCGGTGCCCGTTTATTTTTACCGATTATTTTTGTGTCGTTCAGTGCTTATTTTGTCCCTCCGGGAATTATCGGGATTTTTCTGGATTTTATAGGATTTTTTAGGGCTTTAAATAGTTTTTAAATCATTTTCTAGGATTTAATAGAATTTTTAATATTTTTAATTCTTTTTTAAATCAATTCTTAGCATTTTATAGAATTTAAATTCATTTTAGGATTTATTAGAGATTAAATAGACTTTAATTTTTTTTAGAATATTTTTTGTTAATAGAAGTTAATGGTTTTAATATTAGATATAGAATAATAGATAGATATTATTGATTTTCTTTTATAGAAATAATAAGTGGATAGATTTCTCATATATTAGATAGGTTAATAGGAATTAGAGTTTAATAAATAATAATAGTCTCTTATAGAATTTACATAAAGTTTGAATAGAAATAATAGTTTTTTTTAGATTTTAATATAGGTTTTATTAGAATATTATTAGATTAGATTAATTAAGATTAGTTTAGTTAATTGAGATTAAATAGGATTAAGTGAATTAGCATTTTTTAAATACTGTTTTTCAGTTTCTTTATGCAGTTTTTTTTTATCCATTTTTGTATTGGGCCCATAAATTCGTTCAGCATTAGGCCCATCCAATTGTCCAAAGGGTTCAGAATGTCCAATTCGTGCAGCGTTTTCCAGTCTCTTCTGGAAGGTTCTGGGAGCATCCAGAAACGGTTCAATTTAAATACCAGCATGCACACACGTGTCCAATGGAGAGAGGACCCACTTTTCGCGTCCACGCTACGCCACGTATCCTCAGAATTTCTCTCTCTCTCAGCCACGCCTTCTCCACGTGGAAGGCATGCATGCCTCCACACGACTCTCCCCCTCCACCATCGTCACCACGTGGTGACCATGCAGCGTTCACCGGAGATCTCCACCGGCCGCCGTGCATGTGCTCCGGCCACCCCCAAACCCTCACCGGCGATCAGAATCCCCAGAAACCTCCCTTCATCTCCTTGATCTTCATCCCTTTCTTCAACCGATCCACCACAACCCACCGGAAAACTCATCAGCAATTCCAGATCTCCATCACCAACCTTCGATCCGTTCTTCTTCCTCCATCTCAACCATCATCAACCCTAAAAAACTCAGAAAAAATCCAGCACGATGAAGATTCATCGTCTTCAACAGATTATTCATCATCCTCATTTTTCTCCAGAAGACGCACCAAGATTCAAGGTTTTCCAACTGCTTCCAACCTTCATCAATTTTGTTCAGAGCGAAGCTCAACATCACACCAGCATCGTCTTCCAATCTCCAAAACGAAGTTCAACAAACAAACTTCAAGAATACTCATCAAACGGAGAACGCTCCATAAACTCTCAGGTCATCAATCTTCATCTGAGATCCGTTGAAGTTCATCAAGAACTTCACTCAGCAAGATTCCTCACACGATCCTCAGCACCTTCTGGAGCTTCATCTGTGGCGCATTTTCCAGAAAGTTTCCCAGAAACATTTTCACCATCAAGACGCATCGAAGATTCGTTGTGTGTCAAGAACACCTTGAAGAGCGTCTCAGATTCCCAGTTCCATGAGGTCAAGGATGAATTGCGAGGGTTTTCTTTTTGCTGTTCATTCTTTCGTTTTGCAGGTGGCGAAGCCGAGGTTGAGTGTGAGGAGGAACGATGGAGAGAACGGAGGAGGGAGTCTGAGAGAAAAGTTACTACGGCGGCGGAGAGGGAAGGAAGAAGCACTAGGGTTTTCAGGGTGAAAGAAGGAAGAAGAAAAATTGGGCCAGGCCCAATCACAATTTTTTTGGACACCAATCACCCTCACATTTTTGGGACAAATTCTGGGCCTAAAGCCCAATGTGTTTCTGGCACACCCAGACTTCACGCCACACCCCCCTGCGTTTTTGTGAAGAAGAATTGGGCTGGGCCCTCCAGTTTTTTTGTTTGTTATCTTATTTTCCTGTTAAACTCCCCTGTAAGCAATACACCCCCAGCCCCATTTTTTGTATTTTTTATTCTCTTTTAAAGATTTGAAAAACATGTAATAAAAAAGAAAAGAAGAAATATGTTTGAGAAAGAGAAAAATAGAGAAGAAAAGAAATAAAGAGAAAATAGAAAAATAGAAAAAATATATAGAAATATGGAAAGAAAATATTGAAAAAAAATGTGGAAAAAATATTGAAGAAAAATATAGAAATAAAAGAAAATATTTTTGAGAAAAGAAGAAAATATGAGAAAAGAAAAGGAGAAAAAAAAGGAAAAAAATATTAAAGTTTCGATTTAATATTTTTCAAGCATTTCTTTTAGGGATATTTTCATAGATTTTATTTTTCGACTTTTAGGACAGCTTAGAGGCCCATTTGTTAGGGGGCTATTTTCATTCGATTTTTTTCAAGAAAGAATAGGATAGCGTTTCCTAGGAGATTTATTTCAGTATTCAAACCATTGTAATCATTTTCCAGAGATGAATAAAACGAGATTTGAGCTGTGGTCCCGATAGTAGCCGAACTACAGCTGCTCTGATTCTTCGTACCAGACGAAGATATGTAGGCATAGGATGCGATATCCTAGCGAGCACATTAACAACTAACTTTTGTTCTCTCGCGGCTGTGCGATCGAGACTTTCCCGCTGACGACTAATTGA